>WNLI01059553.1:0-11151 GCA_025802215.1 Wirenia argentea
CTAGTATTGTCCGGCCGGTTAAAACCGGCTTTTACCGGCCGGACAATAAGCCGGCCGGACGATTGTGCCAACCCTGTTTATATATCCATATAAACGCTTTTATCACACTCAACTGCAGTACAAGTGATTTTATATATTCATATTATTTATAGATAAACGATTTTATTACACTCGATTGCACTACATAGGTAAATGTAAACCGTTAATCGTGTGACAAATCAGTCGCCAGTGTCAGTGAGAAATTTGACCTAGACAGTCAGTCTCCCCTATACCCAATTAACTCCTAGACTCCAAATGATTATTATCTCGTGGAGAAATTCCATCAGGCCTTGCTGCTGACACAGTCACACTCAAGGAATTAGATAGGCCCACACTTGATGTAAAGAAAGCTTTTGACGTATCGTGAATATCGATACAAAACCTCGTAGCCCTAGATCATCCGCCATTTTGACTTGTGTTTCTTCACCATAGTAGGGATGTGCTTTTATTTGACAAAATAATTAACAAGTCAAAAATATGAACTACCATATTAACCATTTTGGACACTTGAAATGTACTGAAAATGCAAAAATTGAGGCATACATGTGTTCTTGCCATGATGATGCAATCATTTCAATGCATTAATGTTTTTGGAAATAAAAAAATAGGTTACATGGTAGGTAAACTTAAACTACATGAACTACAATGCCAAATGACATTATTATATGAGTAATGAGTATGGGGCTGCACTTACCCTGTCAACAAAGACCATGATGCCTACCTAGTACCTGCGCCAATGTCAACAAAGACCATGATGCCTACCTAGTACCTCCACCAATGTCAACAAAGACCATGATGCCTACCTAGTACCTCCGTCAATGTCAACAAAGACCATGATGCCTACCTAGTACCTCCGCCAATGTCAACAAAGACCATGATGCCTACCTAGTACCTCCGCCAATAAAGTCAAAACTTTCCAGGGAGCAGGTAGTCAGGTACCACTACCGCGCTCCCTAGTAATGATCCTAGCTGGTAGTCTGGTACATATTGAAGTTGTGTGATGGAACACATGCCCAATCATTCATTCATTCGAGTATCGATAAAGGAGGTAAATAAGGAATGAGGGGATAGCGAAAGGGGGATAAGAGTGCCAGCTGGGGGAGGGGCGGGGAATGGGGGTAGAGGGTGCTTATCCACCTCACCCTGACATAGCACACCTCACTATCAAAAATAAAATACTATTATTACACTCAAATTTAATTGGAACAGCTCAAAATAATTGGCAAAATATGAGAAACATTATTGCTAACACCACAGTGGTCCACGGTATCGCTGTTGTATGACAAATAACGCAGCAACATATTGCATGTTAACAAGCACATTATAATGGCAATAGTAAGCCATCATAGTATTGGTATTGACCGCCGTCTCTCGGTAATGTGTTTTATACGGTAATCTTCATGTCATTATGGTGAAATGTATTCGTTGGCACGCCAGTCGGGAGTGAGTTCAGTTCGGTGTACGCCAGTACGGCTGTCAGTTTGCGGTACACACATGTTCACATACGTATGAGATGCATACTAGTGTCGTTGGATGTAGACTTGAGGGTTTCGAGACTGTGGTACAGGGGTTGGATGTACACTCGTGGTACATATTACGTAGCTTGTATGCGCGCAGAAATTCAGGGTGAGTTGGTTTGTGGTACACGCATTTTGACATACGTAAGAGTTGGACAGAGATTCAGCAGTTCGGTGTACGGTTGTCAGTATGTGGTACACGCATGTTCACATACGTACTGTATGAGCTGCATACATTCGGCAGTTGGCTTGGATGTAGACACACAGAGCTTGTATAGACACAGATATTCAGGGGGTGGTTTGGTGTACGGTTGTCGGTATGTGGTACATGTTCGCATACGAAAGAGCTACATAACATACAGTCGGAAGTTTGGTTGGATGTAGACTTGTCACAGTGGGTTTCGGGTTTGTGGTACATGCAATAGCTGTATAATATACGCACAGAGATTCAGGGGTTGTTGGGTGGACGGTTGTGGGTTTGTCGTACACGAATATTCACATATGTAAGAGATACACAGGTTCAGTACTGAGTACATCGTTGCATTGTCAGATCTCGATCTGCAAATGTCGGTCTTACATCATGGCCATGCGAGGGTAGTCGTAAGCAAGGCATCAAAAGTACTATGATCCCTTTACACGCATATGTGTTGAAAGAGCTGCACAGAGATGCAATGATGCAAAGACAGAATAGTAGGCTATATTCCTATATATATATACATGTACCATTGTGGATGTACAATGTGCATTGTGCAGTACACACATAGTTGCTTAAATAGCATCTACAACAGTAACTGGCCATAGTACTTATAGTTGGCGACATATTACATCATTGTCATACCAGAATCCATTCAGTGTTTATCAAATTTCATAAAATAATATCCCAAAAACTACACAACAGTCTCAGTCTGTTACAGTGTTCAATCTGACGAGACAGAGTGGAGGGTCATTGGGTCTTAGTCGAGAGAACACGGCCCAAATTTCGACTGTTGTATCCCCGTAATCTTTCCCATTCGTTTAGTGCAGGGACTTCCGGTACTCTTTCCGTTTCCACTTGTAATTTTCGGCTGGGCCGCGTCAAATGGATTTTTACCGGTCATTGTAGTGAGTAGTGAGAGGCAGTCGAAACATCTACAATCGGTTTTTTGTAAGTTCAGTATAAATTTATAACGTTCAATATACAATCAATATCCTATGCCATTTTTTTCTAGGTCAAATATGTACAGTAGGTCATGACTGAGATGTTAAAATATAGGTCAGAAATCTTATAACATGGATTTTTGTCACTATTTCTGTGCCATTTCATATTATTACCACAGCTACGACATGCTGTACTCAGAAATGCAGTGAGGCAGCAGATAAAATACTACGGTAGTGGCTCTAAAAAAAGTCTAGGAGCCATTCGGCTGCTTTGGGACCAAGGTGCCGGAGGAACTCGTTGTGGACATCGTCAGGTCCAGCTGCTTTTTTGAGGCTTCAGCAAACTGATCGCGTCCTTTAGTTCTGTGGTAGTGAAGGGTTCACAGAGATTGGAATCGACAGAGTCGCTTTTCCATAGTTGTGTGACACTTTTCTTTATCTCGCGAGTTGAGTTCTTGTTGTTGTTTCGGCAGCGGCCATTCTCAAGTAGCTGAGATGCAATGGCATTAGAACTGACCTTTACCTTTTTTTTCCTGAGTGATGGGTCTGCAGTGAGGCGGTGTAGAGTTTGCCAGACTTTGCGACTTGAGGGCGTAAAGTCGATGTCAGATACGGCAGATTCCCATCGCTCATGACTCTCTGTATTGAGTGTACTGACGGAATAAACATATCTGGAAGCAGTTGGGAGTGAGTGACATCATAATAATGTAAATTATGCGTTTAATTTGTTATGAAAAACAGATTACAGAAAAAGCCTGTTTGAAACACGGGTGCACGGGTCTTTGGCTAAATCCCTGCTTCGTTTGACAACAAATAAGTAAAGACGTTTATGCTTTCATTGCGGTCACTCCCGGACCGGGAGTCCTGGTACTACTACTAGCCACACATCTCAAGAACATCTACCATCTACCACTATTCAACAATATTCATGATGTATGACCGATACAAACATCTCACCTCTCCAACATATGGGCGGCCTGACGATCAACAAGTTCAGGTGGGTGCACATATGGCTAACCTAGAGAGTAGAAGGGGTTTAGCTCAGTTGTAGAGTGCTCGACTAGAAATCCAGAGGTATGGGTTCAATGCCCTGCTATGCCTATCTAAGTATCTTGTTTGGCATTTTGTCCTGTGATTCGTTCAGTAAATCGGTGGGGGACTTTTGATCGGCCAACAGCCTCTGAGGTCAAGTCAACCTGTCATCCTATTCACGTGGGTCGGCAAATGAGTACCAGCCTGCTGGGGTAAGCGACCCGTTTGGAATTAAGTCTTGGGATTCATCCCGGGTATTCGTCGGCACCCAAAGAATTACCAGTGACACTTACCTAGCGACTAGGGTACTGCATAGTTAGTACAGAGACTTTAAAAGAGGACGTTTGGGCGAACATTTGTTCTTGATGCATAGCTAGTTTATGCGCAGGGTGAGTTATTTCGGACCAAACAAGTGGTCAAGGTTTGCGAATCACCATGCCTCAAATGAATCGACTATTAAAGCCGAGGACTTGAAAGATTAAAAAAATCCCAAGTCTAAAGGAGACATCAGTGGAGAACATTGCTTTGGCATATCTATTAATTTTTTGACTAGTTGAAGTCGAAATGGCATGTCCACCCAATGATATAACAGTACCGTACATACAAGTAGGCCCCGTGGTGTAGTGGTCTTTGCCATGGATTTTTGCACGAGAGGTCGCTGGTTCGAACCCAGCAAAAACCAGGGATTTTTTCCCGGGCTTTCCATCCGTCATTTGCGAGATTCCTGCATGGCACCATGGACAGATTCTGAAAGTGCGGTATATAAATGCACACATTTATTTAAGTTAGCCGAAAATTCTGTATCTGTCACACTGTCTGACTGTGCTCAGTATTGTTGTATCATGTGATTTACCAGAGTTTGCAGAAGTTGACAGCACCACACATTGAGTCATTCAACTACATCATCCATGGGGCGCTCTCCCGCGCCGTTCAGGTCTGTGTATATACTTTTTGTTATATTGTATGTATTGTCGAGGTGTAGCCTATCATTGCTATTAGCTAATTTACACCATAATTTGTGCCCTGCCTCAGCCAAACAAGTTGAGGCTTGTAGTGGGCCGGGCCCATTACGATATTACTCCCCGCTACAAGGTGTACACCACTGCAATGACTGCATCTACCTGGCACCTACCTGGCTAAAACCCACCATTCCAAGCCCACCCATAGTCCCATACCAAGTAGATTTTGAAGTCAAATATCTCCAAATTTAAAACCATGACTTTTAATATTCATCCTGCGGTCACAAGGGAGTAGACATGCTCAGTGCTCACCTTCCTTCAGTTCCTTGTACCATGTCTGTAATCTCCATTGATACCAGAGTGGTGTGTGAATTATTGTCTCAAAAACAATAAATAAAGAATTTATAATGTAATAATGAATATTTTATTAATTATTCTCATGGCAATGCCATATTGATTTCAGAATATCCCCGCAGTTCACTTTGCCTTACCAAATGGTGATCGTGTATCTCTATCTTATGTGGTTAGTCACTTAGTACAGTATTTGATAAATATCTTGGATGATCGGGGTTCAAGCCTGGGCCACGGCAAAAACTTGGTATGGCTTTTTTCCTGTGTTACTGTACATAATTCTCTTGGGCAAGGAACTTAGGCCTGCTTGCTTTCACTGGTACAGTGGCAAAATTGAGCATCTGGGAAATGGGTTGCTTTCTCAGGAATTCTTATCCCCGCTGTCTGCTAGTAATGGAGGATGGAAATATTCTGCTCACATCTAGCGGGGTTCTGGTTTCCCCACCATTCACTTTCGACTACTTTGTGTCTCGACTGTCTATGCAGTATCCTGTGCCTGAGTTGACCTCACTCGGGCTATCCACGGATGCTGCACCAGTATGAATGAATGAGTACCGCAACAGTGGCACTAGGGATAGACCGGGGACCCGGCCCCGGATAGTGCCGGGGATAGGCCATTTGCCGGGTCCCCGGCCCCGGCCGCGGAGACGATTTTAACCGGGGGGTTGGCCGGGGAATTCTTATACATAATACTCTTTTAATATGAATGTTAACTGGTCAATGGACTAAATACAAATGAATTTATTGATAAAACAAAGATTAAGCAACTTAGTAAACAGTATCTAACACAATGCCATGACACAAATGACAATCATGGCCATGACAGGTGACAGGGCGATGAAAATCACTAAATCTCTTCTACCAACCATGGATCATCCTGAATAACCTGCCCATGACTCTCACAGATTTGTTGACCCCACATAATATGACACAAATGTCCTGCAGTGTTATCACAACTTTGCCAGCTTGTTTAGTTTATTTATTGGATGTAGTTGAGCAGATAACTGGATTACATAGGATAGCATCATTACCTGCTGGGCTCTACTTAATCCCCAATGCCCAAGAGGAGAGGGTGGTCAACAAACATGTGTGATCTGATTCATGGTCAATTGAATGTGAGCATTTGAGATAATTAGTGATTACAGAGTTGAATTGGATGGCTGTGGTGTGTGGACTATACACTAGTTACTAGGACACATGATGATTTAGTGACGATGTACTGTCAATAATGTATGGGCTTATCTAGCTTATTGCAGATATTTGACTTTACACATAAATTTGTTTTGTAGACTTTTACTTTACAGACACGCTATGTAGTAAATTCTAATGCATAAAAACTTTAGAACATGAGATTACCAATATAACAACAAAGAATACAACAGAACGTATCAATCAATTGAATGAACGCTCAATGATCGATCAATCAAATGACCAATCATGACAGCAAACAAACAATCAATCGAATGATCAATCGAATGATTTATCTAACAAACCACTACCAGTTCCTGTACCCAGAACCCACAACTACAACAATCAATGGAATAATCAATCGAATGATCAATCAAATAATCAATCGCATGATCAATCAAACATTTAATCGAACAATCCATTGACTGATCAATTAACCTATCATGAATGTTCGATCGAACAATCAATCAAACGATCTGATTCAATTGAATGATCAAACCCAGTGATCAATCAAACATTCAATCGAACGGTCAATCGAATGATAAAAAAGATCAATCTAAGGATCAATCGAATGATCAATCTAATATCAATCGAACAATCAATTGAATGATCAATCAAACAAACGCATATATTGTACTAAATAACTCATCGTAAATAACTTGCAAATCCCCGGTACTGTCCCCCGGCCCCGGCACTGAAAACTACCCCCCGGCCTCGGCTCCGGCCCCGGCTAAATTCTCCCCCCGGTCTATCCCTAACTACCCATGACCTGGCCACACTGTACCTCTATGAGAAAGATGCCATGAAGTTAGGTATAATGTTCCCAATAACCTGTTTCAGCGACCCATGACCTGGCCACTGCCACTCTCTCCCTCCACTACTTTGTAGAGGGATACCAATCATTCATGCAATGTTATGGATTAAAATATAATGACATTCCCAATTAACTGTTGCAGCGACCCATGACCTGAATACACTCTCCCTCCACTATGGCATGTAGTCAGACCAGTATAATATCCCCCTGAACTCTTTCAGCGACGCATGACATGGCCACTCTCTCACTCCATTACTTAAACTGAGGAAGATGCCATGAAGTCAGGTATAATGTACCCCTAAACTGTTTCAGCGGCCAATGATCTGGCTACACTCCCCTCCACTACTTTGAAGAAGACACAATGTAGTCAAGTATAATGTACCCACTGAACTGTTTCAGCGACCCATGACATGGCCACTCTCTCCCTCCGGCCTACTTTGAAGTAAAAGTAAAGTTTGGAGTTTTAGTGCTACTTAAATACACATTTAAGGTATTACCAGTCGCACGCACCTCGGTTTAACGTCTCAAGAAGCCACCATCTGTCATGTATAATGTACCAATCCTCTGTTTCAGCAACCCATGACTTAAAGACGCTCTCTCTCCACTACTTCGAAGAAGACGCCATGAAGTCAGGAATCAGTGAAAACTTCAACATCCCAATCATACGCGTAGACCCCGAGAGTCGGTGTGCCGTCATGCTCATCTACGGAAACAAACTCGTCATTTTCCCGTTTAAACGAGACATATCCGACGACATCTTGACAACGCCCACCTCCTCATCTTACATCATTGACCTGCACACAATGGCTGAGGAGATCGATAATGTTTTGGATATCCAGTTTTTATACGGATATCACGAACCGACTGTGTTTATTCTATTTGAGCCCCATCCGACGTCGTACGGACGAGTTGCGATGAGGAACGACACGTGTCATATCGTTGCCGTGTCGTTGAATATCCCCGATCGAGTGAATCCTGTCGTTTGGTTGCACGAGGGTTTGCCGTTTGATTGCCTGAAAGTTGTCGCTATTCCAAAACCAATCGGAGGTGTGCTGGTGTTTGCGGTGAACAGTTTGATTTATTTGAATCAGAGCATACCGCCATACGGTGTTGCGTTGAATAGTATCGCTGATACGTCAACGTCGTTTCCGCTTCGACCACAGAGTGATATCCGTATCGCACTGGATTGCTCACAGTTTTGTTTGATAGCGAATGATAAGATCGCAATTTCTTTAAAAGGAGGAGAGTTGTATGTGATAACATTAGTCGTCGATGGTATGCGAAGCGTGCGGAGTTTTAACTTTGACAAAGCTGCGTCTAGTGTGTATACAACAGCAGTGGTGCAATGTGGGTCGGGGTATCTCTTCCTCGCGTCAAGATTGGGGAATTCACTCTTTATTCGCTACACGGAAGTCACAAAACGAAAGAATGAGTTACTGGAAGAAGCTGCGAAAAAAGCGAAATCTGACGATACGCCCGATCTTGATTCGTTAGAAGTGTACGGTGATGAAGATCAGAGTGGTACAACAATCGCATCTTATGCATTTGAAGTGTGTGATAGTTTACTGAATATTGGACCTTGTGGGAATTCAACACTCGGAGAACCGGCTTTTTTGTCCGACGAATTCGCATCACCGACGCAACACGATTTAGAAATTGTCGCGACGTCTGGGTACGGTAAAAGCGGTTCGTTATCGATCCTACAGAAAACTATCCGACCCCAGGTTGTCACGACATTTGATCTACCAGAATGTACGAATATCTGGACGGTGTTCGGGAAAACGTCACAAGGAACTGATGAGGCGAAATCAACGTTACGTGGAACGTCGAGTAGTGGATCCGAATCTACTCAACCAACGGATGCACAACCTGATATAGCAAACGGGCATTCGTACATGATTCTCAGTCGCAGCGACTCAACAATGATCCTACAAACTGGACAGGAGATTACTGAAGTAGGACTTAGTGGATTTAGTACACAAACATTGACTGTTTATGCGGGGAACATCGGTGAAAACCAAAAATACATCCTACAAGTGTCTCAAATGGGCGTTAGGTTGTTGGATGGTACAGAACAGTTACAGCACATTCCCATAGATATTGGGTCAAACATTTCACAGTGTTCAGTCGCTGACCCGTACGTCATACTGATGAGCGAGGATGGTTTAGTCATGATGTTGATCTTAAAACAGGACGTTCATGGTACTGGTGCAAGGTTAACCGTCACCCAAGCTCCGTTCACCGATATCGACCAAATAACTGCAGTTTGTGCGTATAAAGACTACAGCGGGATGTTATCAGCTGTATACACAGAGGAGGTCGAACAAGTTGAGGTTAAACCACCAGTTGATCGATCATTCAGCATGGACACTAGTATCCAAGATGACGAGGATGAGTTATTATATGGTGATTCCGACGTTTCAGTTTTCAATTCATCCGACGTCACAGAAAAAACGGAAGATTCAACACCGACGAAAACTGCCAAAGCGAAAAACGCGCAGACTTTCTGGTGTTTTATTGTGCGCGAAAGCGGGGCATTAGAACTATACACTCTCCCCGATTTTAAGCTCATGTTCTACATCAAGAATATAACCGTGGGTTTATCGATCTTAGCCGACAGTGACGGACCGCCGGCGATAAAACAACGAACCGACCACAAGGAAGAATTAACATGTAAGGAACTTATCGTCGTCGGTCTCGGAAGCAAAAAATCACGCCCGCATCTCCTCTTCCTAGTCGGTGGCGATTTATTCATCTACGAATTCTACGCGTTCAACAACCCGATAGAAAATCACCTCAAAATACGACTAAAGAAACTCAACCACAATGTTCTTATACGCGAACGGAAAACTACGAAAGCACGACGTAAGGAAAACACCGCAGAATCCACCTCATCAAAAGCCATCACCCCTCATCTGAAAGTTTTTGAGGACATCGGTGGATTATCGGGGATTTTCGTAACCGGCGCACACCCACATTGGTTGATAATGACAGCCCGAGGGATTCTCAGAACCCATCCAATGCAGATTGATGGCCCCATACAATCAGTCGCAGAGTTCCATAACGTGAATTGTTCACACGGTTTCCTGTACTTTAACTCCAAAGATGAGATGCGCATCTGTTCACTGCCCAGTCACATGATCTACGACGCTCCGTGGCCTACAAGAAAGGTGAGCTATTGCGTTCTATACATCACTTAGTTACATAAGATATATCGAAGATATATCGAGATTGCATGAATGGCATGAAAAACCACGTTTTGCTGCTGAACGGCAGAACGCGCTAAAGCCAATATCAATGTTGGTTAAGTCAGTGAGATAATTTTAATACGTATCTGAATCCTCGAAGCGGCTATCGGTATTGACAACTAATCCAATCATCAGGCTATTTTCCATTTCACTTCTTTCATTGAAAATTGTGTTTGAATGCACTGCTTAAAGTTCTAATGGTGGTTCCAAACTATAATGCAATTTTGGTGTGAAGGAGAATGAACTGAATGGTCCATCCCTCTTACATGCTGCAGACTGGCCTGGTTACACTAGATGTCGGTGTCGACTCTTGTCTTTCAGGTTGCTAATATATGATCTCGGTGTAATTACAAAGTTCTTATTAACTCAACACATAAACTTTTAGGAAAAACAAACCTAAAAACTGAGTCGACAGTGTCTCAGTGTGGTTGGTTTCCCAGAAGCCTCAACAGTTATACATCTAAATTAGCCGAAAGTTAGTTGGTGGGGAAACCGGTTAACCCGACCGGAGAAAACCACCAGACGTTGGCAGGTTGTTCCATCTTCCATGACTCGAAGACAGCGGGAAGAAGCCAGCAGAATTCCCACGAATGCTACCCAGTCCCCAGATGCTCAATTTAGCCACTGAACTAGTGGAGGCAATTAGGGGTAAGTTCCTTGTCCAAGAGAATTACAAAAAAGGGAAAATGCCGCGGCCCAGGCTTGAACTCCGAGATATATAGGCGAGCACTCTACTACTGAGCTACTGTCGCCTAAAAAGTTTTGTGTATTTACTATTTATTATTTAACAATGTCCTATCTACCCATGCTCTCTGGCATACCACCACCAAGACTCCGAAGGGAACAAGCCTTAGTGACGCTATCTG
>WNLI01059664.1:0-11151 GCA_025802215.1 Wirenia argentea
AACCAAAATCCTAACCAAAAAGACGTCATGTTTCCTTGGTTGGTTTCTTCCTCATATTTTTTTCAGGCGACAAAATGTCCATGTACTATTGAATAGGAACATCTTTTAACATCTTCTAAAAATCGGCATAAATAGAGCTCACCCTCTAGGGCGGTAAACAGTTGTTCATTTTTATTTTTTTATTTTTCTGATTATTTTGGCATCAAAAGTATGCTGTTACACAAAATTTTGACCTATATTGCTAAAACGTATGGCCTAAGATACATTCCTCGGAAGTATGGAGAACCTTCACTACCTCTCCCCACATTCTCGTCGCCTATAATCTATAATACACACATTCTTTGGGCATGACGGACCCCCGTTACCTTCACCCATCCAAAATTCCTTCACCATAGGCTTAGAGCCATAGACCAGTTGAGACAATACTGTAGTTATGTTGGCCCCGAAGGCTGTTGGTCGATCGGCAGTCACCTGTCCGATTTACTGAACGAATAACTCACGAAAAAATGCCAGACAAGATTACCGTGGCATGGGATCGAACCCCGTACCTCTGGATCTCAAGTCGAGCACTGTACCACTGAGCTAATCCCCCATAGTTCCATGTACACAATAATGTACAAGACTTAGTATGTACTATGTACCATCCCTTTCGGATACGACATATTTCTCGGGTGTATGAAAGACCTTCCCTATCTTACCTCCACGTCTCTAGACTCGGTCACATTATACTGTACGCTGCTGACTACTGTATAATATAATGTGTACATACTACAATGAACATTCAGGTACAGAATATGCCATCCCATTTGGATACGACACATTTCTAGGGTGTATGAAGGACCTTCCCTATCTTACCTCCACGTCTCTAGATTCGGTCACATTATACTGTACACTACTGACTACTGTATGATATAATGTGTACATACTACAATCAACATTCAGGTACAGAATATGCCATCCCATTTGGATACGACACATTTCTCGGGTATATGAGTATGAAGGACCTTCGCTATCTATCCTCCACGTCCCTAGACTCAGTCACAATACTGTATGTACACTGCTGACTATATATAATGTGTACATAAGACACTAACACTTTGGCAATGAACATTCAGGTACCGAATACGCCATCCCATTTGGATACGACACATTTCTTGGGTGTATGAAGGACCTTCGTTACCTCTCCTCCACTTCCCTAGACTCAGTCACCATAGAACGCAGTGCTCACATCACTCCTGGGTGCACAGATATGTGCGTCTCTGACAACCCGTGTTTATGGAAAGGAAGGTGCATCAACCATTATACGAAGACATTGTGTGATTGCCACGATACGGGACATGATGGCCCTCTTTGTCAAATACCGGGTGAGATATAGGCTACAGTTAGTATACAATAGTGATGTCATCAGTTCGTGAGTTGTGTACATGAAGTGATGACATCATCAGCCATTATACGAAGACGTTGTGTAGATCGGGTCAGTTTTAGGTTCAAGTCGTGACCATCCACCTCTACCTACGTACTTCATGGCTTTACTGAGTTTACTCCTCAACTTAATTATCTACTGTATACGTACTTCAACTAAATATGTATACCATCGGTGGTATTTTACAGGACTGACGATATGGAAATGTGGAACATTAGGCTATGTACAGTGAATGAAGCGCAGATTCCTATTCCCGTCCACAGCCAAGTGTGTGTTGCTCAGTATAACAAGATATACCATGACGTGTCTAGACTGTGTTCGCTAAATATCAAATTTTAATAAGAATGTACAGATACATAGTATATCTACCCGATATTTCTCACAATTTCCATGTTATCGTTATAATAAGTAATGACCAATACATGTATAAGCCTAATATTACACAAACGTATCCAAATGCTTTGAAATAGAAGAACTAGACTATTCTTATCATTGTTTGTCAGCAAATAGATATTGATCGTGTGAGAGGATGATAAGGGTTATATTTTTGTCATTAATTCTGTGTATTTATTCGAGTCTTGCAGTCTATTTATGCGAGGGTTGTATTTTTGTCATTAATCCTGTGTGTTTATGCTGAGGCATGTTCTGTGGAATCGCACACGGCTTAGCTGTCCTCAAACATCATACATTATGATATCACCATTTCACCACCGACGCATGATATAATATCGCCATTTCACCACCGACGCATGGTATTACATGAAATGATTCCCATTGATTATCTGTCACACACAGCTTCATACGTCCGTGCCCAGTTTCATTATTACACTTCCTCTCCGAGATACTTGAACAGTTTCAGGACACAAAAAACGTGACACGCGCATTACCCCTTCACAAACATTTTATCGTGTGTTGTTTTTGTCATCATCTGTACAGCTGTGCATTGTTTGTTGAGTGAGTGGATTTAATACAGAGTGTTTACTGTTTACAATGGATCAGCCAAGTGATTGGGCAAGCTCGTTTTGCAGTAATCCCCTTGTAGTAATCCTCTCATCTGCCTCTTTATCATGTGCAGCATTTTTGTTTACCAGGCTACATTATATTCGTATATTTTTAACAATAATGGTTTTCAAATTTTTCATTTTTATGCGAGGTACTAAAAGGTATACCTACCTATGCAGTATGTATGTAGCCGGACAGATGATGGATTTCGAAGCTTATCCTGGTTCTCAGTATTATACAAGTGTAATTTTTTCACTTTTTGGCTTTCTCATTGTGTTTGTACAGGAAATAAATTCAATTTTGTCAAGAGCAACATAGTTATAGAACTGGTCAAGATGAATGTTTTTTTCATGTTCGTTCGATCCGGATCGGTTAATACTATCTGATTTTTGAGTAAAAATTATTGATGGCGGCACATGTGGAAATTAAACCCGCTGCTGTGGTCAAGATCAGTTTATCGCAATATAGTGCAGCGCTTAGTTGCTTACGATCTATTACAACATGAAAATTTTTTGATAATCATCAATGCGTCAACACTTTACGTAATACCAAATGGATACATACAGTACTCGTATTTATTTTGGCTTCTGCGTAACTTTGTTGTCTGTTGATTTTGGCGTTTAATACAGAGTAGTCTGTAACAAACCTGTTAATGATACACAGTTTTGCTGGCAGAAAAATATATAATCTGAGCACTAATAGCCATTAATTGATTTGTTTCGCAACATTATTGATACAAAACATAGCTGACGCCGTCACTACTCACACCACTAACCAGACAGAATAAGATTTGTTATCCACTTGTGTAATGGTTTATTTATCTGACTGAGCTGGCAAGGGAGGGTTGCACATAAACACAGTTTAACACACAGGGCGTGACACAGTTATGGCAAAATTTTGCAAAATTAGTGTTATGCAGTTTCGTTAGTCATATCACTTTGATTATTGCTAGTATGGATGAATACAGCAATATTGGATACACTATGATGGCATCTTGGTGCTCTTGGATGAGTCTTGACTATTAATTTTATTGCCAACAGCCTCGCCAGCGAGAGTATCCTTTATTGTCCAAGAAAGCTGCCAAGCTTTTGTTTATTACCTGACTAACTGGCCACAAATCAACAGAATACCCCGTACTATTGGACAAAATAATATTTAGTATCGTTCTGATCACTTAGCACTGGACAGACTACGATTTAGTGTTATTTATGAAGGAACACATTGTTGCTGATGTTTCATTCATAAAGTTTGGTGCATCATGTGTAAGTGGAATGGCTATTGGTTGGGAGTGAATGGGCGCTTTGCAGTCGGCGCAGCCATCAATCATAAGTTTATGGCCAGTGTAGTACTCACGAGTCACTAGACACAACTCATGTAGATAGTTTCTCTGGCCATTTAGTACTTACTAGGACAATACCCATAACATACATTGTAGATATATACGTCCATCATATCCGCGCAGTCGATGGTGAACGGAAAAGTCAAAGGAAAAAGTCACAGATATAAACAGGAGAAAATGACGATAATTTCGGTTATTTTAAACCATTTCTGCCGCACTATAAAAACTGGCTCATGTCTGGATGTGTGCTGAACCACAGATTTTGGAGATCACAAACAACAACACCAGTGTAACAACATTCAATCATGGTTCACTGTTGTTCTTGAACATACATTACCCTGACATGTTGTGCTCAGATTGCCCCACCCCCGATCCTAATCCGGATCCGGGTCCAGGATTGTAATCCGCGAAATTTGACCGAAACGGATTGCCGGGGCGTAAATTAGCTAAGGTAGGTACACGCCTCGATAACAAACACAACCACCTCCACCACCATCTTCTTTACTTATAGCCACCCTGTCTACTGTATTATATTATGTACAATGTGACTACAGTAATCATAATACACAAATGTGTATCCAGTATACTCTAACCATAATAATGTCTTTGCTGCAACTTCCAACAATGTTTATCACATCCCCTGATTTAATGACCTGATTACTGATTTAATGACCTGTAACTAATAATAAAAAGCTGGTGCTGCCATTAACTCTATCACACCATAATGTATTTATGGACTATAGGCAGATAGTGTGTGTTACACACTGTATTGGGACACATCTCCCATAGCAGTTTACGGGTTAATACGATTTTTACTTAGTTGCGCAATGTAGAGGTCACTTCGGATTGACATATCGGCTTCGAATTGGTTTTATTACGTGGCCCGTAAAAAGCCGGTTCCATCGGTATAGGTTACGTTCGGATCGCACGCCCGGTTCTGAAGATACCACGATAACAGATACACGGAGGTTTGGCAAATTAATGGTAGTAATGAAACGCATCAAAATCAATATCAACCAGTATGGTTTAAAACAGATGTGTAAATCTGTTATATTCCAGGCGCTATTGAATACATAATGTATAGCAAAACCTGTGGGTTTCATTATTTACTATACTAATTATCCATTCAGATCACAGTCATCACACCATAACAAAATCATAAAATTATTATATAAGGGTATACTCACTATACTGGTAGTTAAAATATAATAAATTATATATGGCTATACTGGTAGCAATATCATAAAATTATTATGTACTGGTATACTGGTAGTTAAAATCAAGTAAATTATATACACTAGTAGATCTATGCTAGCAGCCTAGCAATTAGACATACTGGTATGTAGTGACAATACACATGGCTGATACTTATTTTTTCGAGGTGCATTTTGTAGTCTAGTAGCAATAACTACGGTTAACAATGACGTAGTTTTCACAGCGGTGAGACAAAAAATAAAGCATGGATGACAAATTGGCAATTGAGGGGACATAATCATTGCCATCAGAAAACAAGGTTTATGAGGCCCATGACTTCCAGCGAGGAAAGTAATTATCGTAAAAATAAACTGTGACGAAGAAGAATGTAAACTCTAAAACAATCAATCAGGATACGAAAGAATGGCTTACAAGTAAATTGACGTAATCTAGTTATATAGCCCACTTTGTTATGCCACACATCAACAATGATGTAAAAAGATAAACAGCTGCAAACAGCAATTTTGTTACAGAAGGGTAATATGAACTGTGGAAGCCGACCAATGAAAGGACTGAACAGGACAGTCAACCAATACAAGTGAGTCGAAGTGACCCAAGCAGAATTGGAAGTTCTGTGGGCAACAAGACTTAGTGGTAGGCCTCTCATCTGTTTATAGACGGCTGTTTTTTGTATCCAAATCATCTCATTTATCCACCATACTAATTTCCCATCAATTCTGGTAGGGGTATCAGTCTTTAGACTACACAAACGAAACGTCCTTTCCTAGAGTTATCGTTAATGTAGTAAGGAAAAGTACG
This sequence comes from Wirenia argentea, assembly GCA_025802215.1. Lineage (NCBI taxonomy): Eukaryota > Metazoa > Mollusca > Solenogastres > Pholidoskepia > Gymnomeniidae > Wirenia > Wirenia argentea. The sequence goes on from WNLI01059664.1 coordinate 5,778, forward strand.
ATAATACAGTAGTCTGATAGACGACATTAGACGTCTGTACTACAAATATCAGAATACGAATATTATTGCTTTGTAATGTTAACTTTCCAAGAAGAACAGATTGCCATTATCCATTGCCAAATTTGACATGTGACAAGCAGTCAAGCGTTCTGTCACGCGATATAAAAATTGCGATTACGGCGATTAGTCAATGTCATATAATCGGATTTTGGACATTTGTGGTATAGATAGGATTGTATGCTGTAATCTTATTGCATGTAATTTGGCTTGCGATGTCTCTTCGTGACACTATTCCAATACATTGCGTGATCTAAAATATGACGTGTAAATAAATAGGGTATAAATCGGATGTCGGATATGTACGTTATGTATATCTTCTGTCAAATATTTATCAAATCCTTGTATTAATTATTTGCTATTTTAAGTACCGTATATCACAGTGTATTAGCCGGCCCTATGTATAAGCCGAGTGGTATTTTTGGGTACAAATAGTAGTATTTATCATTATACCTGGTGTATAAGCCGATGGTCATATTTCATCAACTTCCTTACCCTCCGTTAGTATTTTTTACTCGCCGAGTGTAGTACCATAGTCATTTTGCACGCCAATGGTCAAGCTAGTCCACAATCGCCACCAAAATCACTGTCAAACTATGCCGAAAAGTACTTGAAATCGAAACAGTCAGATCGTCAAAAAGAAACCTCTAGAAGGGGAGAGAACACCGTAAATACAAAAATGGCGACAGTGAAGGAGGAAATGAAAAGAGTGAATTTTGACAAAATAAGATCGGTGGTCGTGATGTGATTTTTTGTAGGTGCTGTGTATAAGCCGAGTGGGAAATATTAGGGCCCTTCTTGGGTGCAAAAAACTCGGCTTATACACCGTTATTTAAGGTAATATTATCATAGACACGTAGTCAACGCGTACTCGGACCATTAATGCAACTTTGACGAGAGGTCTAGTGGCATTTTAGTGTTGCATACAGAAGCTGTACATTTGTATGTATAGTATAGTAATCAACTCACGTTGAGGACGGTGCTCTATGGTGAGGGGGGTAAGGACCGTTAGGTAATCCAAGCTGTTATCAGTCGATCTATGACATCATCTGTACACGCTCCCATTGTCTGCAAAACAGATAAAAATCATTATCGCTGTGAACATTTTCGAAAATCTTGCGTATAAAGAAGGTGTGGTCAATGGTAGGTAATATCACCGTTCACTTTCCAATATCGCATAGCCTTACTCCTCAACCAATGCTTACTCCAACAACTGAAAATGGTATGTCACAATCACATTATCAGTTTCAGTACATTACGCACTACTAGTGGCACTAGGATGCCCAAATTTGTATGAAAATGTGGATTTTATGGATTTTTTGGTGGTATTTAAATTTATATCCAAATGAAAATGTTGTACCAAATAGAAAATGTGTCGTTTGGCATGTAAAAAGTCCACAGAGAGAATTCTGATTTTGAATACAACTTTTTGTATTTTTATACACATACATAAATCAGAGACTACCATCCGGTACCGGTATACCGTAAATCACATTATAAATTACTGTATATAATAAAACATGCTTTATATGAATGCAACAGCTGTAAAACACTAATCACACCACACAATCATTACATAATATATCACAGGTGTTGTGTATATTGATTGAATTAATTACTATATTCAATGAAATAGTTATTACAATTTGCAATTAATTATATAGCATACATTGATTCTAGAGATCTGGGGCATTCCAGGTGCCGAAATTGATGTTTAATTTTTTTATTTGGCAATAACAATTTATATTTATCACCCAATTTTCTCTGAAATATCAATATAAAAAACATAAAATATGTGCTTTTCAAGCAGATTTAGGAATTGTTGGCATATTGACATGATGTTGTCGAGAACTAAAGGTCGATGTAAGGTCATATCTCTGCTTGTACAGTACAGGGGGCAAGTGGTCATGACCTGAACCGCTGAACTCATAACCAACCTGATAGGTTTCATTTGGATTGGGTCAAACTATTTTTTATATGTTTTTAGATGCTTTAACAGTTTTTTTTAGCAAAAGACATTTAACAAATTTGTTCGGGTTCGGGTTGCGTTTCCTGTTGGAACAGCTCATACACAAATTTCTTGTATTTTTTAGCTACAACAATACCTACACAAATCAAGAGTAGGCTATACTATAGTAGGCTATGTCCATTTAAGCAAGTGGCAAATGACAAAGCGAGTACGGTAAATGACAATACATACTCATATCGATCAATTTTGATGAAAATACAAATGGTAAATTGTATTATTTTGAAAGACTAGTGTAATTTCATTTAATTCAACAACCTACAGATTTTTTGAATTTAGCAATGTTGAAATAACAGAATCATTAGTGTAGTACGTGCCAACCTCGAGTGCGAATGACACGATTAACGTCAACTACCTTAGGCGAGTAACTCACGGAGCTACTCAATTTTAAAATCTGAGTAAAATGTCATGCATTACGTTTCTGTATAAAATAAAGTAGGTATACCTGGCAATGATGGGGTTATCCAAGAATACTTCTTACAATATATCTATCCAAATTTTCGAAGAGTTGTAAATGAAATGTCTACCGGTATATATTATACAGCGATATTTTGTACACAGATTATGGACGGCGATTACAACTACTGAGGAAAATCTCTAGATCGATAGCGACATCGCGGTAGATATAGTTAATTTTGGTTATGGGCTACTGTAAATGTGGATAATGCGATATATAAATGCAACTATTGCCAACTAAGACGCTGTTAAACCTATACCACACCTATGACGTACGATACGCATATACGACAGGTATGGGTACCTTAGAAGATAAACAGTAACATCTATCACGGTAACATTAAATTCGTCGTTTTAGCGATAACACGAACTTGTATCACGGTTAATAGCTTAATTCCGAATGATACACCTATCACGCACACAATAACATCGCGGTAACATATCACATCAAACGCATCCAATACACATATCAGTCGGCGTACGGACGAACAGAAAGATGGGTGTCGCCAAGCGAGTGTCGTCGCGATACCCCGTACACAGGGTGTGGTCTCCATATATCGACTAACGGCTACACGACACGTTATGACGTACTACGTTAATACAGCAGTGAGCAAGCGATAGCAGTAACGTGTGCGGAGAGATTGATTACCCGCATAAACATAGTGTGTATACACACGCGGCGAGCTAAGTCACTGCGTGATCAATACCTCGTCAGCGTTGCTCCGTGCATCGTACCTCCATCATATCTCCCATTATCTCTCTATCTGTAGGTACTAGGTACGTAAGGGTTGCTCCGTGCACCATACCTTCTATCATATCTATCATTATCTCTGTATCTGTAGGTACGCAAGGGTTGCTCCGTGCACCATACCTTCCATCATATCTATCATTATCTCTCTTTTTTAGTTTTTAGTTTAGTTTATTTTCAGAAAATATTTGGTCTAGATCATAAAGGCCTTTACGACCCACATATTACAGAATTATACAAAAAAATACATGTACAACATATTGTTATACAATAACTACATAGGCCTAATAGTACTTGGTAAATATTTGTAATGTGAATGCAAAATACAATTTATATCGGGCGAGCTGGGTAACAATAAATATAATATTAATACAAAACATGATTATGATTTCACACATTCAAGCCTTTTTAGAGGCTGCTTGTTTACCAGATATCGTTAGATATTATGGTCAGGGTGTTGCTCTTATTATGTGCAGTACAATAGACGTACACACATTGTAAAAAAATTAATGAATTACTGTAATGGCTGTGACTGTATGTAGGCCTTTTGGCTACAGTACAGTACATGAATATAATATATTACACACATTCAAGCCTTTTTAGAGGCTGCTTTTTCCATATATCATTAGATATATGGTCAGGATAATATTTTGGCGTACAAACAATTGTAAACAATTTAATGAATTATTATAACGAACTGCGGCTGTGTTGGCCTATAAAGTATACATCGTGTACGTTGTAAGTATATATAGTGTACACAATGCGTTGAACGCTGGACCAATACACACAGGAGGTATAACAAAAGCACATAGCGTAATCCATATGTGTAGACCGCTTCATGCACCAGGGGAGTGAGAAAGTCGGAAAGTAACACTGTCATAGACGTGTTTACTGACTCCAGGCAGTGCAGTGTGGTTTCGGCTGTATTCATTTCATTGGTTCATTAACACTGTGAACCAGGAAAAGCTTCGGAATCAATTAGTCACTTTGGAACACAAACGAATTACTTACTTTATACTTTATGAGACTTTGGTATGGGATTTATACCTTTCCCAGGAATATTTTGTTTCTATACCTTTCTTTGTCAATGATGTTTAGGAGATTCCAGAAGAATTATATGCAAGATTTTCAAACGTAGTTTACTAGTGCTGGACATGTTATTTTCATATGATTCATGTATTATTTGATAAAGTTTAACCCAAAATTATGACTCTATTCTATTTATAATTATTGTAGGTTGCTTCCCCAGCCCCGGACTGAATGCTAACCCTGTCAGCTTAGGAACACGGTGGCTGGCTTATGCTGAGAAAAAGGTATGCTTTTTTATTTGGTGTCAATTTTGGTCGGAACCATGTGTATAGTATAAATATCTATCCAACACATTCAATAAAGAATCGATGAATCAACTTAGAATCGACAAAAATGGGTCGAGTGGGTCGAGGCTCTAGCATTGATTATAATGCCTTATAGGAGGTGTAGATTTCGACCATGCCATAATGTAAATTTTTTATAGGTCGTAATATTTGTCATAAAAATGCTAAAAACTATGACATTAGATAATGAGATAAAGCTAGTTTTCTTGAAGGATCCACAGACCCACTCATATGTTCGACATTGTTTGTTTGTGTCCTGCTCGTTTACAATCGTTAAACTTAAAATGTATCCCTATGTACCCACATATTGCATAAATAAAAAAAAATTTAAATTCCTGATCCACGCAAAATATTTCAAACTTCCTAATCCTGCCCAGACAAAAATCTATGTAGCACCCTTATTGTACAGAATTATTAAATACTATTGTACTGGGTGACTTTTGTTTCAGCTAATGACAATGCAGCAGAGTTATGGAGGCATGAGTGGGGATGGGTCACAGTCTTATGCCGCCACAGTCATCAGTGCTGCCAAGGTAGGCAACAGTCATTCCAGTCATTCCACAGTCATTTCAGTCATTGTACAGTCATTGCATTGCCAAGGCGGGAGAGTTATGGAGGCATGAGTGGTGATGGGTCGCAGTCTTATGCCGCCACAGTCATCAGTGCTGCTAAGGTAGGCAACAGTCATTTCAGTCATTGTACAGTCATTTCAGT
>WNLI01059775.1:0-11151 GCA_025802215.1 Wirenia argentea
ATTAACCGAAGGTCGCGGGTTCGGGTCCCGTCGGAGGCACTGATTTTTTTCAGCGAAATTTAATATGATTAATAAATTATACATGTAGGGTGAGAGATACATTTATCCTGAATTCGAAAATATCGCAAAATTTTAAGAGTCCACATTGGTGAACGCGTAGATTACTCCGTTCAAATGACATGTACATATGATTAACTTACTCCTCACATACACAGATTCCTTCCCTAAGATAAAGCATATGAAAGGTAAACATACCTATTTGTTGATTTGGATGACTGAAATTGGATTGAACATGCAACGTAATAATATAGGCTATATCAGACGTGTACGATAATACTCTCCTCGGTACGTCACGTAAATGTATACAAATTTCCACAACACTTCATAACAAAACCTACTCACTAAATTTAGTGTCGAACACATAAGGAACTCTGCCTTTCGTCCATAATTTTGACCTTGTCGACGTTGCTCGTTTTTGTCGTCTACCATTTCGGCGCAGAAATTCGTTTTTGTCGTCGAGGACGATGTCGCCATGAAAGAAGGGTGACTGGAGCCCGTTCTTTGGTATGTATCTTTTGTGTTGAGTGTTCCAGTTGCATAAGGCAGGTGGACACCGACCTGGAAACGTGCAAACATTCAAAGGGAATATCCGTGATTCTGTATACAGAAGTACATTGACACTGCAATAATTAAGCATATCATAATTATTATCATTATATTTTATTATTATTCTTTATTCATAATAAGAGAGAGATCATTCGTTAATTTAATATGTTATCGGTTTTCCAACATTAGAGAAATAACTTTTTATATAAGCTGGAGGCCTAGTGTAAAATAGTAGGGTGAGGAATGTAACGTATTTGCGGTGTTATCTCAAATCACTATGTGTATATCACAAATGGTTGTGCAAGTCATTTGACTACCCTAAACGCAATATGTTGTTCAGAGTGTGTAAAATTAGCCATGTAAACTAAAATGTACTTTTAGACTAAATGGTTAGTGTTACTATAATCATAGATCACATACCTTTGTTCACTTCCACTGGTGAGGGTCCAATAGTGCATGAGGGCCAGTTTCTAAGACGTGGCCTTAACCTTATCGAGGCTGAATGTCTCCTGATATTGCGTCGATTCTGGTCACGTGGTAGGGAACGGCATTCCGATAAAGGCGATAGTGTCACGAAGAATATGAGTGGGTATGCTATCAGGTAGTAATGGCGTCGAAATATCATGCCGATGCTTAGAAAAACATACGTTCATCCACTGATTAGTAAGTGTTTAGGAACCTACGACATTAAACAACGTACTGCTTACAAACATAAATCAAGACAAAAAAGACATATACAAAACAAAAATCGGATAATCCTACAGGAATCAACTATATAAACGCTGTATGCCAAAAGCATGTACTGTAAACACACAAGCTTGTAATCATGATAATCAGCGCTATTCAGTATTGTATGCACATGTGGTAGGCCTATCTATCATAATTATCAAGCATATTGTTTTAGTTGAATCCGCTCCATCGCAACTAACCACATACGTGCATGATAATTATATAGTTTAACGTCAAGTAAACAAATATGGCAGCTTTTAGTTTAATACTTTATTTATATCTAATTATTGAATATTCATTATGTATGACTATAAAAGGTATAACCTAAAAACTGTCACCTATACACTGTAATTTTATGCTACATATATGTATGGGGTACGATGTCTATGGGAGTAACAGGACAAACCATCTCCTTAATCGTATTTTACTGAAAATCACTAACGTAGTTATCTACCGGTACCGGTACTAAAATAAGTTATATACTGATACACGAACAATTTTTCTTCAGATTTACGTGCAAATAATAACTTTGGTATAGAAGTGTAAAGAATGTCAAATCGTATGTACAGTACGTATAATGGTATAAACATAACTATTGGTCTGTTTGCTTGAGTAATCTTCGAACACTTTACACAACTATTGAATGTGTTTACCTATCGTGACCTCTCGGTGATAACATGGTGTTATATGGTATAGCATTGTGCTTCACTCATATTATGAATTGTCATAAATTTGCCAAGAAACGATCAACATGGCCACTTCGAATGATAGTCATGTCCGCGCCAGTATCTATTACTGAGTGTGTTTGATTGTATGGATACGATATGAAGGCCTATAGCCGCATGTACGACATACACGGATAGTTGTCACAAATTATAAATGATAGACTATGTAATACGACAAATTATAGAACAACTAAATCTAACTGTCCTCTCTAGAGTCATGGTGAACACCCAAAAGTCTTTGCCGGACATAAACAAAGGAACTCGGTTTCTTGTGAACCTTTTCAATCACCTCAGGAGCCGGCTTTATGTCATCTTTATTAAACTTAACGGTTGGAACCGACTTTGATTCTTTCTTTCCCTTTTTCTTCCGACTAAGTAGTCTGTGTACGAAAGATTTACTTCCGCTTCGCTTCGACAAAGAAGAGTTACTTTGTGATAATGAATTATTGTCGGCGATATCCATGGATGATAGGCTTGAGTCTGTTGATCCCATAAACACTTCATCAGACATGTGCGACGATGGTGGTGTTATTTCGGTTATGGCGGGTAGGGATCCCATTGGTGAAACAGAGAAGCCTCTCTCACACTTCTCATTAGTCACGTTTAGGAATATTGGTTCTTCGCGTCCTGGTAGAATTCCCGAATTAGCTTTTCCACGAGTAGATTCAGCCTCCGATATTCTTCCAGGAGCAGAATGGTTCCTACTCATTCGCTTTGTCTGCACAGCATGCCTTCCCATTCGAACACCGGTATTTGTTTCTCTAGATGGTTTCGGAAGACTATTCGACGTTTCTTTTGTAGTTTCTGGTATCAATGGTTTAAGCGTAGTGATTGGTTGTGGTTTTCGACCGCGTTGTGGTGTATCATCTATTTTATTGTCAGAAGTGGTGTGGACAGAATACGTTTCCCGTAGCATATCCTCCAAAAGAATCTTCCGTTCGTCGTTTGTCAGATCTGCCGAGTATCGCTGCTCATATTTCTGATCTCTCAGATTCGATCTCCGTTCTCTTTTAACAACTTCCGTGACTACATTACATTGTCTTTGGTCTCCCCGTTCTCTGCAATCAACACCACTACTTTCTTGTCGACTGAGCGTCTCTTTGACATGCTTCAATTTCGTGATACACTCGGCCAATCGCTCGTCTTTGATTCCGATACAGGTAGTCATGGTGAATTTATCCGTAAGTTCCACAGATTTGGTCGATGTAGACTTATCTGCGGTCTCGTGTGGTGGAGTCGGACATCTCCAGGACATGCGTGCCGTGTTCGTCGAGCGATCAACGCAGTCTGGGTTGGTAATTCTATCAAACTCAAACACGCTGTTATCCATAGAATACCAACTAGCTCTAATACTTCGAGGCTCGTCGTCGTCCTTAAGTTCTGGTGAATCGTATAGACGGAAATCGTCAAATAGACTTCCATTACTATCGATTCTCTGGCGGGAAGATGTAAGTTGTGTTTGCGTCGATGTATCGGACACAAAGAAATCGTCGGTAGATATCTCTTGGTCTATCGTTACTACGTGTTCGAGATCTTCAGACAATTCAGAGCACGTCGTGGTCAAAGAAATGGCATCATGTCCACAATTCCACTGCGGGTACATAACGTCCAGTTTATCAAACTCACCAGCCAATCCTAAGTACACAAGAGAGTCTGTCGATGTAGATTTATCGATGACGTTCACTTGCATGTCACATTGTACTTCGATGCTACTTATCTTACCAGCAATTGTACCTTTTATATCATCGTATTCGTCATCACTTAGGAAATTCCTGAACCTATCAGTAGACAGTCGGTTATCCATTGATGTCATACTATCAACCATTATCTCAGACTCCATCCAGGTGCAACTATCGTGAAGTGCCCTGTAATCGGTTCCAGTTCCTGTGCTAAGACAAACACTTTTATCGGTTAACGTATCTCGTTCTTCAGTTTCAACTGCCATGTCGGTCTCTGCGTCTTTAAGTTCGACTACATCTGTGTTTGTGAATTGGTCTAGGGTGTGTAATATAGAAGTAGCTGTACCTGTATTTCTAGTGAATGTGGGATCCGTTGTTACAGCAGAGTCTGCATAGTGTACTATGTCAGTTGTGGTCGAATTGTCCGTAAGAGCTGGATTCGTGGTCATGGTTTCTTGGTCTAAGCAATAAGTTTTCGAAGAACAATTTCCCTCTACAAATATAGGATCACACGCCATATCACTAACTAGTGTCCTACTTTCCGGTACATATTCACTACTGCTACTTGAATATTGTCTTGATAAAACCTCACCAAATACAGGCCTATTGAACATATCAATTTCGTTGGGAAATGCAACAGGTTCAATGAAGATATCATCCGCAATATTTAAATCCGTCTGGATGAATTGATCACACATCAGCGTAGATACTAAATCGTCCGTCTGCATCCCCTTGTTCGAAATTCTCCTAGCTCTATTCTCGGTCTGAAATGTCTCGGTGTCGTTTTGATGTGTAACTTTAGACGAAAGAAGAGGATGCAGACTTGACAGATCCAGTGTATTGGTTTCAGCAGCGAAAGTTCGTGGTTTCGCAGTGGTAGATTTACACACAGTTGTGGGCATGATCTGTGACGCTTGGTCGTGGAACTCCTTCGATGCTGTGTTGGTGCAGGCGTCATCGTGTGTTGGCGAAACTTGTACCTGCAATAGTAAAGTAATGCGCAACAAGTTACGGTATATGTAATTTGTCAGCACTGGATGGTTTACATGTATGAAATACAACCTTCACAATTCGCGAGTGGATGGAGGTCACATTAAAAGGTAGTTGTGTCATTGCGCTCACGTGAGTATAGTGCATAGGTTTTAACAACAGAGTTTATTAACTTTAATAACGGCGGAGGGTCTGTCATGGGCACGGTAGTGTCTGGGATGCCCTGACCGGCGAGGATTCAGGGCATTCGTACCCCTCGATCTTGACCAGTACAGACGAATGCACCGATGCTATAAGATGGCTGTATAGGCGAATTCCGAGGTTGGTGTTATAATTAAGGTTCACAAGGTACCTTATTTCATCGAATCACAGTCAGGATTAGCATATGCTCAGGTAAAGTGGGGAAGGTGGAGGGGCCTGGACAAGGTAGTACTCAGAGGCGCCCTGTCTGTGGAGGGTTCTGGGCATTCGTACGCGTCAGAATTAATCTGACTTAAGACTGAATGGTGAAATTGATGGTTTTGCAATGGGCCCGAATGTGGTCTGTACAGTTATAGGCTAGGTGTCAAACCCTCTCCCTCACATAAACTAATCCACTAACTTAAAAACGACTGAACATCTAAATCAATATCAGATTCTCTCGAAACCTAGAATGGTCAAGACCAAACCTAGAACGGTGAACACCGAAATATGGAATTGGCTTCGACACGAGTAAGGTTATCTTATCTTCTGCCAATTATAGTACTGCAATACCAGCCTTAGATGTCAACCTTACAACGACTATCCTTGACCAGCTCAGTAAACCATATGAATAATTACATCGTATATTGATAGTGTGGTAACTAACCTGCGCATCGAACTGCAAGCACTTCTCCGTCTGGCAGCGTTTAGTCCTCATGTTACACGCACTATTCGTATGTGGCAACGAAATTGTCATGGTTGACTCGTCAATCTGAGGTTTATCCAACTTCCTGCAACAGTTATCCTTTCGACAATCGCATGCGTTAATGACGGTAATGTGTGCACCGGTGTCTATTTCATTACCATTTGTGGTTTGTAATCGTCCTAGTTCCACCGTCCCAGACACAAATTTCGTGGTGTGTCGAGCACAGTCAGGTACGTTAGGTAAGTCACTTTTCGAAAGATCTGTTAACCTCCCTTTGATATCCTTCCTCAGAATCAGCATAGCAACATTTCCGTCCTGGGTCAACATTCGGGTAATGTCACATGTACTTTGTAACGTGTCTAAATTGTTCTGCCACCAATCCTTATGTTTTACGAAGGACAATATTTCTGGTTTCATTAACATATCGTCAATTTCTTGCATTAATTTCCTTTCTGTTTGTCTAATAGATCGTATATTACCAATAGCACAATCACGTATTTTATCCTTCGCTGTCAATAGCGATTGTTCGTAATTTTTCATCGCGCCAACAATTGACTTTAATTCTTCTAAACGTTTTGTACAACCATTAAGATACTCCAATAGACTATTCCTATGTTTTGGTATAACTTCATTAAAAGCGGATATTTCGTGATCTTTGTGATCGGTAAAAGTACAAACAACGCAAATGCACGTTTCACAAGGTTCGCAGTAAAACCGTACGATCTCTTCACAATGACTTTTGCATTGGACATCCTCTCCTCCGCGTAGATCAACAAGACTATGGTTCCTCGTCACGTTGGTATTTAGATGCAATTCGATACATGATGCACAGAGAATCTTAGAACACTCGATACATTTTGAGCGAGCCTTGTTGTGTCGTGATTTCAAAGTCGGGCATATTTCGCAGTTCTGGGAACCTCTACCGGACTTCTTGTGTAGGACTTCAGTGAGGTTCGAAAGAAGGAAATTGTCCGGAAGTTTTCTCAACCCTGTGGAAATATGTACATAAACTTGATAACACATACTGTAAACAAATACAATTTATATTCTGTTATATAGTCTCGACTGATTAAAATCAGCCCTGACATGCGAGAAGCTAAGGAAATATTCACCCAGTTGAGTTGGTGTTTGGCTGAAACATCATCATCATCATCATCATCATCATCATCATCATCATCAGCATCATCATTTCGAGCGTACTCGCGTATACTGTATATGGAGCGAGTCTCCCTGTTTTCCATTTCTGTTGTTAGTTCTCGTCGTCGAAAACACAACCATAACAGTTCCTATCGAATGCAGATTAGATAGGGTTATCGACCCGGACTATACACAAATTTATTTCGGACGCAATATCGTCTCAAAGAGAACAATACAATTCATCAGACATGTCATGATTGGCTTTGCTAACATTTGTTATTCTCTTTCCAAAATGTACGTGATCGAGCAAATACTACCGCTTGGACACAGCAACACTGCAACCCAGAAAAGATATTTTATCGTATAAATGTATGCACAACCAATGAGAAACGTTAGTTAACGTTACGTGAAGCGGTAGCCCTTGTAGAGTTAATAGTGATAATGGACCTACTTACAGTAAACCAGAAATGCGTATACATATAGGTCATATTTTCACCTCAATGCCTAACCATTTCGCCCACAGACTATTTTCGTTATTACGCCCTAGGACACTCTTGGGTCTCCAGCTGTGTTTTCTCGTTTTCCCAGACGTCCAAATCATCGGTTAGTTATGGACCGTGACCAATTTACCTCATCTGCCATATTTATTCAGCCAACAGTGAGTTATATCTAATTGTTTATCCAGTAGACAGAAAACGTGGTACCTGTCTGATTGCAAGTTAGCTAGTATACAGGTACGGTGTGCGCGATTTATTAGGAAACTCTTTGATTTTTGGTGTGAACTATGGTATGTCCATCATTTATATTATAATTGGAAACTTCCTGGTAACTTGGATGATTTATAGACATCCGTGGTCACTGAGCCACATCGTTTCAGTAATAATGTAGACGTTTTATTCATTTATAATTACAACCGCACAGTGAGAGGAATGCCGATAGTCTCAAAGCTATGGTATTGGCGCGGTGTGTGGTAGAAACTTAAGCACACGGACAGATAACTCAAACCAAAAGTGACCGAATATTCTTGGTGGGGAAACAGTACGTAGTTCTACCGGAAGAACACCACCGGACATACTATCACATAATTGTTTCATATCTCTCATGAGTCGAGGAAGCTAGCCATTCCTATACGAAGGTATAACCAGTCCACAAATGTAGCGGTAGGCTTCTTGCAGTCATACCCGTCCATGTTAACGGCGGGTGACGTTATAGAGAGGGACCTGTGATCGTAGACTCATCAAGCGAGCATTTTGTTAGGGCCTAGCTTACTGTCCTTATAAATGTGGTAATACGCAATCACTAACCACCACTGGGGATCTCAGTCTTCACCCTACACAAGGGACACGCCACGAATCGTGAGTAGACCCTCTGTGAGAGATTGCGGGAGGAATCCACGTGTTTCTGGAGACATCCCAGACAGTAACTATGGAGACACGTGAGCGTCTTGGGGTCGGTGTAGACGTCATAGCAGATCTTACAGACGAGAAACTGGTCATGGATCTCCTTCATGAGACGGTGGTTGGACGCCATCTTGGATGTTGGTGGAGGGTTATACTCCTGAAATGACGAGATACCATAATTATATAATGTATGTCATGTGGCAATCAGTGCATGTGCATGCAAACCTGACAAAAATCGTTGGGTAACGCTTGTAATTGACTAATTGCTTGATACATGGATGCACGAGGCGGTGGTTGGACGCCATCTTGGGTGTTGGTGGAGGGTCATACTCCTGAAATCACGACAATCCATACTATAATTTATGTCCTGTGGCCACCAATAGATGGGAATGCAAACAGGAGAAACAAAGAATGGCGTATGTCGATAACCCCCGCAGGACACAACTATGAACAACACGAGCTACAGACGTGTATGATTCACGACAGACTGAAGAGGGTGCTGGGAGGATGTGTGTTCATTCTTCAACGTGACACCATTTGGTTCAATTTTAAACATCTGTCACAAACATCGTCAAAACGACGACTGCATTGCGACCATGAACTCCCAATTGCCCTTACAACCCAGTCACGCCGAGTAGACAAACTTTGACACAGATAAACGTGTAAGAGCAGCAAGATTAAGACTGGAGATGTAGCTCCAGGCTGATATGAACAGGTCGATTGCGAAGTAGGTAACAATTCTGTGCGGAAATCGAACGAGAAAACACCATATGTATACAGACTCTCTAGAGTGACCATGCATGCGCTTTCATTGAGATCGACTAGGATGTAGGACTATATCTATAAAATATATAACATATAATATGTAGTTCTACATACTCTAAAACGCTCACCTTCTCCAGTCAGTTGTCCGTCTTAAAAATGAAAATCCAGCTCGAAATCATCACCATTTATACACGTGACTCACGAAATGGTAGGAGACTCCGACACAACCCATATGTTCTCCACGACCTTCTGTCAGAGCAGATATACCTGTACTCTATACCTACATGACTTGTACTCTATCTATATCACGGGTGGCCAAATGGCGGCCTGCGGGTCAATCCGGCCCGCGGCGTCTTGTCATCCGGCCCGCGGCACGTGTCTTCAATATAAATTTAAAACTAACGTATAGGGAGGGGTACGTCAGAATTATTTTCAAATATCTTTACAATTTGAAATTTGGTGAAGAAAAGGTGTGATATTTTCACTGACTGACGGGTGTCGCGTGGACGATAATGGGCCTACTTTATCTATAACCGCTTGTAGAGTTTTATCATGTCATTGATCAAACATTATCTACTATTGATCAATTCACCGTCTTCATCAAGCGACACCCGCGATCAAACATTACGCAATTAGGCTATTACTCTTTTCGTCACGTCTGCAAGTGATGGTCTTTTACGTTCTTGGCCAATGTTGGAAAGCAATGGGAGGGGTCGTGACCGTCGTGTCACGTGAGTGAGAATTGACAAACCTATTATACGCGAAACTACACCAGTGAGTAATTTTCTAGTACTAACAAAGGGCGAGTATATAGAGTGGATTTCAAAGTACAAAATTAGCTTATGGTGTCTTTTCTGAGGCATCCGAGTCACAGACTGGGGATTTTTGGCGAGAATAAACTACTGTCTTGGCGTACGCCTACATAATAATATAGGAGCGCGCGTTTTGGCCGCACCTTAATATAAAGGGGGAGGGAGGAAGAGTGGATACATTTAGGCTTGGCCCGTGAAACTTTTCCATAATCAAAATCTGGCCCGCAGGAAAATCTAATTGGCCACCCCTGGTATATAGTAATACTAGTATAATGTGACATGTTCAGTCGAGAGCATGTCTGTTTTGTATGCAGACGGTCGTGGGTTTGAATCCCCCCATGCCGATCTAATAGGTTGTGGGTTCAATTCCCAAACCGAGCTCTCAGTGTGTCCTTAGGCAAGGCAGCATAATGATATTCAGTTAACCCAGCTGTGAATGGGCACTGGTGACTGGTAGTGTTCCCATGGCCACGTGAGTATTTGAGTTGGGGAAGTCCTGTGGTGTAAAGGGCATGCGATCATGGATGCAAATCCTTTCAAATGCATTGAAATAACATACAGAGCCGTGTTAATACTACGGTAATTTCCCAGATATTTAATTATAACCATGCTTCATTTTCAGGCAAGTGAATTTCACTTATTTCATCGCCCTATAATCCTATATATCGTTGTAAATACTGTACTTAAAATTGTGAAAAAGTGCTAAAATTATAATAACACTTGATTTTTAACATAGGCTACATACTTGCAACATTTAATCACAATCTTATTTATCAATTATGATGAAAACAAAATTCATACCTTTATTTTCGAAAGAACAACAATATCAAATAATTCAATGCCCTTTATTTAAACCCGATGAAATAACTGAGAAATTACCGTAATAAATTTGTGACAGTTGTCATTCCAGTAACTTTGATTACCTCGAGAAATTAGCAGACAGCAAATTGCAGACGACAAATTTCAATTAAATCACTATCGGTATACTATACACATCATATGGTTGGTCGCTTATAATAAAGACCTTACAAAATCATTACGATATTGTGTTATTGTACCTGTGGAATCAACAATTATATTCAGATTTCATCGCATTGGTTAAAATCACCATAAATTTGTTAAATGCTCACGATTCGAGTTGCAAAAATTTTGGTCTATGTTTTGACTGAAATAAGTAGATTTAAAGGGCACTTTGTGTATATGTGATAATATTTCCTATTTGGTTCCAGATACAAGAAGAATCTCAAATCGTTGTACCTGGTCCACCCCACCCGATTCATCAAGGTATTATTCAACATCTTCAAGCCTTTTATCAGGTGAGAATTTAGTAATGTCAATTAATAAGTAATAATAATAATAGCTGAGCGTTTGATTCCTTAGTGGAATACGACCACATCCTAGTGTGGCATGTGAAAGTGCGAC
>WNLI01059886.1:0-11149 GCA_025802215.1 Wirenia argentea
AACATTTTATAAATACTAAATAAATTAATTATAAAATTAACTTGTCGATTGTTTACCAATCGATATCACGTGACGCCTGTAGGTCACTGTGTACTGCGCAGCGTCTAAACGGCCAATAAAATTACGTGCCGAATACAGAATCACAGATCTGCTCCGGAATGCAAGTGTATTGGACTGTAAGCAAAATCATATGTTTATTATGGCGTGGCATGGTGGTAGTTGTATTAATTGATTAGTATTAGTAATACTGGTAGCAATAATAAATTTGCGATAAGACACTTTAAGGAACTCTAGTTTAAATGATATTGGAAAAAAATAAGAGTTCCTTCGTAGCCTCCGAAGTGGCTAATAGAATCCAGTGCTAAGCGGAACAATGCAATGTATACAGCCGAAGTCACACCTGGACGGGACACAAGTCTATCGCAGGTTACTTTCCGACTTTCTCACGCGGCTGGTACATGGAGCAAAATCTACCCACATTTTAATTTCTGGGTAAAAATCGACGGCACATGCAGGGATTGAACCCACGGCTGCCGCCTAGGATCGTGATCGGTTTATCGACGTACCAGCGCCTTAGGCCATTCGGCCACAGCGACTCAAACGTAATTACATAATAAAGTAAAAGTAAAGTACTTAACTTATATAGTATACTGCCCGTTAAATTGTCACTACCGGCGAGTTGTATCATGCACTAGACCTCTGCGTGTAATAACTGCACAAGTAGCACAACCTTAATCCCCAACTAAACCTATGCATCCACACGTGATCGGCACTGGTAAACTGAGGCCAGAGAAAGTGTTCGCATGCAACCCTTGATTCCAAATGAATGGCAGTCCAACGCTTCAACTGACTGAGCTATAATTCCTGGCATATGTTTTAACCTGTACATAAGTATATGTTACAGTCTATATACCAGATAATATGTACAGTAAATTATATGTTCATATTATGTTATCACTGTATGAGTAGGTACAGGTCATATTATACGCCACACCAATGTGCACAAGTATAGAACTAGGCTTCAAAATTATAATCCACATATTCGCTGTCGTGGTTATGGCGCAGTATCCGGCAAACACATATAACATTACACCTTAAGACTCTATAAGTTCTAAACGACGGCAGGATGAAAACGAAATTACTAAATCGGCTATCACGGAACACGCGCTTATGAAAAATCGCGATATAAAGTGGGACAACCGCAAAATTTTGAACAAGGAAAGTGACAATAGATCTCGATCTATAAAAGAACGATCATGATTAGACGACAGAAAAATCTGATGAACCGTGATGGGCCTACCAACTATCTCACGCCTGGTCTATTTTGTTTCCCGCCACGGGAAATCAGGCAGTCAATAAAGATAGTAGTACTTCATGGTCGAAACTGTCAACTAAATTTTTGGTATGAATTTCCTAAGGTGTATGAGTTTGTAAATTATTACGTAAATTATGTGAATAGGCTATTAGTAAAACACTAATATTTTACGCGTCTACAGTTTCGTCCGCACGGTCTGCGAACTTCGCCAATTCTGGTGGGGTGAGTCAGTCCTGACGGAGTTTGCAGAGCGTGCAGACGAAACTGTTGACGTGTAAAATATAAGGTTTGTTTACCTAGTGTTAGTGTTGAAGTAAATGAATATTTTTTGTCAAATTAAGTTGCTTATAATAGTAACCTGTCTATACTTAATTATGTTCAATAATAATTATTGTTCATATCCTTTTTCAGAATTACACCATCACATCTGCAAATATAACATCACAACCGGACCACGAAACAGCTTAGTAATGGAGAACAGTCCTTCCAACGCCAAGACCGGACCAGGTGCCAGCCTAGTGGTGGACTGCCATGGTAACATCGACACTGGACCACGTGACAGTCTAGTGGTGGAGGACTGCCATGGTAACATCGACACTGGACCACGTGACAGTCTAGGATTGGAGAATGGCCACCATACCCAGAAATCTGTGATTGTTAGTATCTCGAGTAAGCCACGGGGTTCCGGTGGATTAGCCACAGCCATCTCGTCGGTCGACAACGTGCTGCACTGCGGCCTTGTGATCGCGGATGATGAAGACACGGGAAACTCAAACGTCAACTCTCGCTCCATGTACAAATCAGGTTGTCTTTCGGTATATGTGCCAGAGAAACTACATGATGATTATTTAAATGGATTTGCTAATTCTGTCATGTGGCCACTTTTCCACTATCAGACAGTTCCATTGGATACCCTGGCAGATATTCCCCAGCTTTACAAGGCTTTTGAAGAAGTGAATGTAAGAGTTGCTACCGCTCTATCTGATCACTTTGCCAAGGAAGGAAATACCGATATAGAACCAATATTCTGGATTCACGATTATCATTTCCTTTTACTCCCCTTTTATATCAAGCGTCTTTTTCCAACTGCCAAGGTTGGCTGGTTTTTGCACATCCCTTTCCCTGCATATGAAATGTTCAGAACGCTCTACAAAGGGGAGGAGATTCTAGAAAAGTTGCTGTTCGCAGATCTTATAGTTTTCCACACAAACGACTATGCAAGTCATTTCATAGACACACTCAAGCAAGTATTTTCAGTAGATGGTTTCGTTAGCACCTATGGAAGAAATCCGAAATTGTTGAATGAAATTATTGAAAAGAAGATCAGGGCATATCCTATTGGAATAGATTCCAATAGATTCAAAGGTACCACAATAGTAAAAAGAGAGTCCACGAGAAAATGTTTCCGATTTCTAGGAGTTGACCGGAGAGACATAATAAAGGGAATACTAAACAAACTTGTGGTGTTCCGAAAGTTTCTCGATGACAACCCAACCTTGCGGGAGCAAACCGAACTCTACCAAATATTGGTCCCTACAAGACAAAAGATAAAGGCAGTGAACAAAATGTTCCGCAAAACCATGGCTTTGGTTGATGAAATAAACCAGGAGTATGGGACCGAGAATCATACTCCAGTAACACTGATCAATGACTCGGTTCCTTTTGATGTGTTGGTTGATTTATACAGGTCCTCTGATGCCATGTTAATTACATCTTTGCGAGATGGGTTGAATTTGGTTTCGTTTGAGTATCTGGCAAGTCAGGACGTGGAGTCACCCGGAATTCTGCTGCTATCCAAGTATGCTGGAGCCTACGATCTACTGAAGGACGGTGTTTTGATGATGGACCCGTATGACATGTCATTCTGTGTATCGCAACTACACAAGGCTATTATGATGGGAAAGGGGGAAAAAATGAAGCTATTCGACAAGGTCAAGTCATTTGGTGAGGGTAACAAAAGTAAGGAATGGGCAGAGGCAT
Organism: Wirenia argentea; assembly: GCA_025802215.1. Classification (NCBI taxonomy): domain Eukaryota; kingdom Metazoa; phylum Mollusca; class Solenogastres; order Pholidoskepia; family Gymnomeniidae; genus Wirenia; species Wirenia argentea. The sequence goes on from WNLI01059886.1 coordinate 3,296, forward strand.
TTATTGGGACGCTCAAAGGGATATAGTGTTTCAAGCTCAAAGGGCTATAGTGTTTCAAGCTCAAAGGGCTATAGTGTTTCAAGCTCAAAGGGCATAATATGTAGTGTCTCAAGCTCAAATGTATAGTGTCTCAAGCTCAAAGGGGTATCTAGAGTGTCTCAAGGTCAAGGGATAGAGTGTCTCAAGGTCAAAGGGCTAGAGTGTCTCAAGGTCAAAGACTAGGGTATCTCACGATCAAAGGGCTATAGTGTCTCAAGCTCAAATACTAGAGTGTATCAAGCTCAAATGGCTAGCGTCTAAAGCTCAAATGGCTAGCATCTAAAGCTCAAATGGCTAGTGTCTCAAGTTCAAATGGCTAGCGTCTAAAGCTCAAATGGCTAGTTTCTCAAGCTCGAATGGTAGTGTCTCAAGCTCAAGCGCTAGTCTCAAGCTCAAAGGCTATCATGTCTCAAACTCAAGGACTAGATTGTCTGAAGGTCAAAGGGCTAGAGTGCCTCAAGAGCAAAGGGCTAGAGTGCATCAAGGGCAAATGGCTAGAGTGCCTCAAGGTCAAAGGGCTAGAGTGTCTCAAGGTCAAAGGTCTATAGTGTCTGAAGCTCAAAGGGCTATCTAGAGTGTCTCAAGATCAAAGGGCTATATTGTCTCACGCTCTAGTATCTCACTCAAAGGGCTAGAGCATCTGAAGATAAATGGGCTAGAGCATCTGATGCTCAATAGGCTACTATACAACAGCTGGTTTGCTTTTATTATAGATTAGAATGTGATATAGCACTATTGTAACAACGCACTCCAGCCAAATCACAAGTCCGCAAACACAAAACAAAAATAATTTAGACACTATATGTCACGTTAATGTATTATTTAGCTTTTTTCTTAATTTCACTGTACATATTTGATTATGCTTTTACTTTTGTCAAGTGCAAAATTGTTTTTAATATTCTTTAGAGTCATAAGCTTCCAGACACTTGAAAACGATAAATTTCCGTTTTCATGGCGCGGAAAACAAACGGTAGATATGCGTTTATATACAATTTGTGACAAAACAATTGTCCAATTTTTGATGTAGACATTATTCTCTATGCAATTATATTATAGCCTATTAAATATACATATTATATAGTGTACACAAGTGTGTAACTTACTGTATGCTTTACTCTGTATTTTTTTATGTTACTCTGTATGTTTTACATAATTTATATGTTTTATTTAGCAAAAATAATAATCACAGAATTTTAAGCATGTATAATGACTTAGTGTATTATGTCATTATAGTATAAGTATAATATACGTACGGTATCGTTAAATATTTTCGTATACAGGGCAAGTCATTTTATATGGATTATCTAATATCTTACAGTATATACAAAAATCAAGCATTATAGTTTGAAAAATCTCGTCAAAAAATACAGAAAAAGTCCCTGACTGTAGGCTATGGTACAATGTGAAGAGGAGGATTTCCTCCTGAAAATTTCTTTGAGGAAATTTCTGTCATCTCGGTATAAACTTTTTGATATTTATATCTGAATATGTTTAATAAACACAAAAAATGCACATACATTGTATACAGTTTCAGTTTGTTTTACCATTAATTACTATAGAGTACTCAAGTCATACGTCATTTCCATGGTTACTGGTTCTAAAGAAACCAAGCCACTCCTCATAATTAACATAGCTTGGGTACATCTCGCCATGGCATGTTGCATTTGAAAATTTGACTTTCCCACCCAGTGGCCAATCCACGCCGACGATACAAACACATTTTGAGTGACAAGTTTGTGTAGAACCAGTAACCATGGAGATGTCGTTACCACTTTACCACGCTATGGTATTCCACTAAATATCAGGTGGTATAATTGTCCAAATGATACTGCGTGAGGAATCTGTCGATAACATCTGGGTTATGCATCAAGAGTGGAGGGCAAACCCCTCATTTGAACACACACCGTTCATTTTGGCTAACAAGAATCACAGTTACCCAGCCACTAATGACCCAGAGATGAAATGTGACACTGATGTATCCAAGCTGTGCGTGTGTAGTGTACCTATGTGTTTGGTGTCTACGTATAGGCTGTTATAACAGACTGGCAACACAACAAGCCGAACGAGGAGTCATGTGCGGGTATCTTGTATTTGAAATAAAACTTAGACAAAATGTATATAAGCCATTACACTACAATAGATTTGTCAGTTCTCAATAGCAATCCGGCTATCCCATTCACTGTGAAATAACACTACACTGGCAACTACATGGCCATCTTTATGCTATATTTAATTTCAATTCCAATACACGTTTGTTAGTTATCAATCACACGACAATTAAAGGCTCCATCCAGACTGTACGTAATTCACCGTGACAATACACCACATGACATGACAGACGACGGGTGTCTTTGTTGACCACACGCGCCACACCACAGATACATACACCACCCATACCCCCATGCAACCTAGCCTATAGCTCATATACCAGTGACACCACCCACACCACACCATCCTTACCCACATCACCCATATCCACGCCACGCATACCTAAAACACTAACCAAACCCATGCGACTCATACCATCCATACCCATACCACCCATACCCACACCACTCACACCCACACTAACCACACCTACCTACACCACCAACACCACACCGTCCATACACACAACCCAGAGCTTACACCGCCCACCCCACACCACCCATACCCACACCACACATATCCACACCACACATACCCATACCACCCATACCCGCACCACCCATACCCACGTCCACATCACCCAAACACTAATCAAACCCACACTACCTATATCTGTACCACACATACTCCCACACCACACATACCCACACCACTGATACCCACACCACTCATACCTACACCACCCTTACTCACACATCACCAATACCCACACCACCCATACCTCACTAGCGTAGCCAGGATTTGCTCTCGGGGGATGCGGAGTTGCGGGCCCATTTTGCTAAGATAAAATTACAGCACGCAATCCCACAATAGTATGATGGCACTGTAATACTATACCAGTGGTGTCGCCATGAGTTCGACCTTGGGGACATACTATCCATCTGAAGGAAGTATGTTATAGTGGGGGGGATCTGGGGTCCTCCCCCAGCGTTTTTGAAATTTTCACGCCCTGTGCTGCGATCTGGGGCTCTGAGAGACACCTGCAGAACCTTAGAATCATGCAGATTTTTGGTCTTCTTTCAGTCTTTTTTTTATCAAGAGCTGCTAGCCTAATATTTGTATTTACTATTACGAAAATTGAATTGATAGGCAAAATGTTTGCATCTGTTTTGTATTAAATTTTGGGTCATGAACTATTGTTAACTTATTTATTAGTTACTAAAATATCTGTTAGTCTTATGTGTGCCCAGTTGCCCCAATGGTAGCAACTCTACTAAACAATATAAAAAAATTAATAACATTTACTGTTCAATGGCAAGCGTGTAGTTTAAATGTCGCCCATGTTAGTAAATTTCATACCCGTAGATCTATCTCAAACTCTTGCAGTGACCATGCAGCGACCGCTGGATGCACACAGGCTCCGCTCAGACAACCACCAGCGCTACCTCTACTAAGTGGTCAGTGTTGTTGGACAAAGGTCACGCGCGCTAAGCTATTGATATTGAATGTACCACATTCGCGGTCTATTCAGACAACATACAACAAAGGGAGCGCTGACGGTCAACACGTGTCTGTCGATAGATCAATGGTACCATACATGAAAATATACATACATTATAAAAAGATCGCCAGATCCTCGGGGGATGCGGCCGCTGGTTCGCATCCCCCCGAAATACGCTAGTGACTGTATTACATCCTGAAACGTTCTAAACCTCGAACCCACACACTCACATGGGGTCTTCCCGGTGTCGGCGCTCATACCCGCTCGGTCACCACAACCCATCCCAATACAGTAATTGAATCAGTTGGCTGGATGCGCAACTAATTGTTTCTCCCGTCACAACACAGCGATAATCTTTATTGGGATGTCCGAACCAATATACCAACAATCGACTGAGGTACAGTAGAGAAATTTGGAATATAATTATGGAACACTTTAAATTGTTTTTGTTATGGTTTTCGATGATGATGTAGTAATGGAGGAGTATAGTCACTCAATGAGCTTGCAAACACAACAACTTTCTACGAAGCTGTGAATTTAGACAGGAATTATGATTTTTTAAAATACCTGTAAAGCGTAAACAATGAATAATGCGAAAGATTGTATGTAAACAAGGCGTAATTTTGCGAATAACTGTATACATGTATGTATTATAACAAAACATTTACGCTTGTGTTGCGATTAAGTCATAACAAGGTTCACCAGAGAGTGAACTATAGTTCACCCTATTGAACAACAAGCGAATTGATATTTTGTATACATGTTGTATAATTGTGATTGAAAATGGACGTAACTAATGCAAAGACCATAAGCAAATAGTGTAAATATAACATGAGCAGAGATGTAGGCTACAGTAGATCTGGTGGCCACATTTTTTTGCAGAATTAATAACGCTTGCAATGTTTAGAGAAAAAATACGGTTTATTGCCAGCTAGCTGACCATAAATTTTAGCATGGCATGGCCGGCCGTCGTGTGAAAGTGTCGGTATTTTTTTTTGTGGCCATCTTGAATTTGTGCAGTCATTTTAACTTTGTTGGTGACCATTTTGATATTTGACAACAATTCTGAATTTTAACAGCCATTTTGGTAGCAACTGTGACATTTTGCGGCCATTTTAGCTGACAACAATTTTTGTCGACCAGTTTGAATAACCTTCGCCGCTTTTTCTCAATCGCTTTCTAACGCGGATCACTATAGTTGAATGTTAATCGCTTATAGAATGTAAATCACTTCTCACGTCGGAAAGCAGAAGGTACGTACAGTATACCTACAAATCAAGACATTCTTGGTAATTTTTTTCCAAAATTAGGAATATAATGAAAATTTAAAACCACATATTATGTTAACCGAGCTGTAGCCTGTAGGCCTCAGGTGATCGCTTATACGTAAGCCATTAGCTACTCGGACATTTATCTTTTCTATATATCAATTTTTACTAAGTGATAACCTCCATAAAATATTTTAGTGAACTTAATGTAGCCTATTCTAGAAATGGCACTTAACATTTCAGAATAGACTATTATAAGTATTATGGATTAATAGTACATAGATCTATTTTGACACATTGTGAAATAATTACGTTGGACGTGCTAGCTAAAAAAACACACATCGAGTTGAATTTTTGCTGGTTCTAATGATTTTTATTAGCCAGGTATAAAATCGTCTACGTATACCATACAAAAATATCATTAGCTATAATTTTTGTAATAGATCGGGCTCGCAGTTCGACCTGCAGATCGATAGCTATCAACGCAACAGAGCTTGCCCTAATCGATAGTAAAGTATAGTAAAGTGACATTTATATGCCGCATTTTTGGACCACTATCCGTCAAATATCGGTCTTACAGCATGACCGTCCGAGGCTAGACCCCGCAACCTTTGGATTACAAATCCCACGATCTGTACCAACTGAGCTATATATACAAATAGTATGAAGGTATAGTTTCCAGAATTCAGAGGGTGCTGAATCGGTTTGTATTGTCTACCTATATTTTCCTATCATTAGTTTCGAAATTTCATCAACACCCCAAAATGTCATGGCGTCAATTTTCTCGACTTTAACCGGATTTTGCGGCTTACAGTGACATATTTCTGACAAACGTCATCGATTTGCGACTTTACCGACGCTAGGATACCAAACGCATTTACACACAGAGCCATATGACACCTTGGGGGTTTAACCCAGTATATATCGTGAAATATGAATCCATTGTCTGATACCGTCTTATATAGATTTATAATAGACTTAGACCATACCGTAGGTTTACCTACTATCATACTTTTGGCTATTCATTTGATACACTTTATCGTAATATAATTTTCTGTGATAGTACGATAAAAGTGAGTGATCGTGATATTGTATACATAAACAAGACAGATTATACAATAATGACGTAGAAGAGGAATGCTCAAGATAAAAAATAAAGAAATAACACGAAGAATATCAAGACCAAATAAACAAAGAATATTATAAAAAATTATGGAGAAGGGAAGTTTAATAAGAAGACGAAGAATACAATTAATGACAAAAAATAAAGAGATTTCAAAAAATACATAATAAATGTCACCGAAAATTGCCAAATGCCTCTAGTCGAAGCGAATGAAAAAGAACAGATGGGGTGAATACGATGGAGAATTAATACGAACAACAACAACAACAACAACAACAACAACAACAACAACAACAACAAACAACGCAACTATAACAATAACAATAACGACAACAACAGAACAACCAATACAACAGCAACAACAGCAAACACAAAAACAACCAACAAAACGCAACAGTAGCAGCAAGCAGCAGTAACAACAACAACGACACCAATGACGACGACCACACCACCACCACCACCACCACCACCACCACCACCACCACCACACCACCACCACCACACACGAACTCCACACACTGAACCTCAAAATGGGATCCAGACCATCTATGGACCGTTAACAGAAAAGAGAGACATTGTACAGCCTGTAGGTCTACATGCCGATATACTTAACTACTAGTAACCTCCACTTTTCCCCTACCCAACCCCCAGAGACTGATGTACTGTCAACCAACTGCATTTTTGTCACCCTCTCGTATGGAATTGTACAGCAGTCTGGTGTTGTGTAGCTATGTCCCACAGCATTCATGTCACCCTCTCGTGTATGCCCCATCCCACACCATTACCCTCAACCTATCATATTTAGCTTTGCCCCATCCCACATCATTATCCCTCAACCTACCACATTCGTGGCGAGTGACGGTGCCACCCTCTCGCATGTAGGCTATAGCAGTCTGATGTTGTATATGAACCACCCCACCCCGTTACCCCTCAACTCACGATATTCATGCCATCCTCTTGTACAGCAGTCTGGTGTTGTGTAGCTATGCCCCATCCCACCCCGTCACCCTCAACCCACCACATACATTCATGTCACCCTCTTGTATGACTTGTTACACTTGTATAGAGGTATTTAATGCACCACCCCACCCCATGACCCCATCTAACTCTGTATCGCCTTCAGTTATGTATTCTAGATTGGTGTATTGTCCCCATCTTACCCCTCTACCAACTGCATGTACACTGCATCCCCAGGTGTGCAGATTGGTGTATTGTCCCCACTCCCCATCTTACCCCTCTACCAACTGCATGTATCCTAACGCATCCCCAGGTGTGTAGACTGGTGTATTGTCCCCACTCCCCATCTTATCCCTTTACCAACTGCATGACTGTATCCTAACGCATCCCCAGGTGTGTAGACTGGTGTATTCTCCCCACCTTACCCCTTTACCAACTGCATGTACACTGTATCCCCAGGTGTGTAGATTGGTGTATTGTCCCCACTCCCCATCTTACCCCTCTACCAACTGCATTGTACACTGCATCCCCAGGACTGGTGTGTCGACTGGTGTATTGTCCCCACTCCCCATCTTACCCCTTTACCAACTGCATGCATGTATCCTAACGCATCCCCAGGTGTGTAGATTGGTGTATTGTCCCCACCTTACCCCTTTACCAACTGCATGTATACTGCATCCCCAGGTGTGTAGACTGGTGTATTGTCCCCACCTTACCCCTTTACCAACTGCATGTATCCTAAAGCATCCCCAGGTGTATAGACTGGTATATTCTCCCCACTCCCCATCTTATCCCTTTACCAACTGCATGACACTGCATCCCCAGGTGTGTAGATTTGTGTATTGTCCCCATCTTACCCCTCTAGCAACTGCATGTAG
>WNLI01059997.1:0-17726 GCA_025802215.1 Wirenia argentea
AGACACCTGTACCATGGCAACGTGGACAAACGTGAAAGTGCGGTATACCAAATGCACATATTTATTTTTTTATTTATCCGTAACACGTGTCCAAGCCACTGAAGTCGAGCACTCCGAACCAACTCGGAGACAGAGGTCTTGTTAGATCTCCGCAGGACATCCTCAGTATTTGTCCTAACATAATCTCGCCAGTTGATGCGCCAAATCCGTCGCAAACAACGGCTTTGGAACACATCAAGCATTTGCAGTAGTCTACGGTGTCTGCGACTGGCCATGTCTCCGCTCCATTATGATAGACAAGAGTCGGAACGACAACAGCAGCAAACAGCCGACACTTGGTACGACCAGATAACTGCGCGCCGTGACAGATCCGAGCAGGCAGCCTCATTACCGAGAAGCCCGGTTAATCCGCGCATGCATGAACTTCACTGTCGATGGACGCATTAGCTACAATCCAGTGTCCCAAGTCGCAAAAGCCCTCCACCCGCTCTATACCTCAGCTCCCTCAAGAAACATTCGCTGGTATGGCTGCAGTCATCATTTGTGCATGGACGCCATAACATTACACTTATTGAAACTAAAACCCATTGTAACGTAGTGTTCTCTTATAGCTATTTTTATGATTCCTTACAGTAAATAAACACTATATATTCGATTTTCTCATTATTTTATTATATATCACTACAACTTATAAACTCTACTCTTCAACACTATTATTTAATTCATACATCATTTTACTTCATATTATCTCAATGTAATATTTACGTATTTACGTATTACCTCATCACTTACATCATAACTTTATTCACTATTATATTGATACTTCAAACTTATCACTCATTATTACTCATCTATTTACTACAGTATATCATCATCGTTTATCAAATAATATCACTATCATGTACATCGTTTTCATCCTCATCATCACCATTCAAAATCTCTAACTCCCAACTATCAATATTTGATGACATCATCAATTTAAAACTTAGGAAGATTATTAAAGGCGCACGCCTAACACCATGCATGGGGATGATTTCTCAATGTTATTGTGTCTCCTGTATAATTGCATTTTACTGCAATATTCTCGTATTTTGTGCAGTGATTTTGTGAATTAGGCCAAACAGTATTCTGTGCTGTACATATTTATTTAATTTGGTCTTTGTATAGGCCTACCTAGTAAAAGTTAGTAATTTATTAATACACATTCATTCATTCATTTGTTCGTGTCATAATTGTGTTAAATACAGTCTAGCATAATGATAAATTGGCAAACATACAGTACAACTACCTAATACGTGATCTCGGACACATATTCAATCGACGACATGCGCGTGTCAAGTAAACATTGTCACGGGGATAAAAAAACATTATCACCAGATAAAGATTATTCTTATGTTATACAATTCAAATGATTCACTTTATTTCAACATTCGTAAGTCAATACTGTTCAATGTCCAATAGGCCATATTGGTACGTGTATGGGGGTGACAACAAGCGCTTCAGAAACATGCAGAAGAAAGAGGTGAAGGAATTCTACCACGACAGACCCAACGTAAGTCTACACGCATAGCAATTGTTATGTTATACCTGCTGAAGTGGCAATACCAAAGATAAGGTCCGAGCACACACCCATTACTTTAGCCATTTTCACGGCCCGATAGTGCGGATTTTTCATCACAACGTATACTATGATCAGGGGGGTGAATTAACAAAATGAAGGAAATCTAAGGAGAGAATAATAGTCACGATATTTACATATTATTATATCCATGTCTACCGCTCGACATTCACGGACAAATTGGGATATATACACCTTGGCTTCAGCTTTAAGGTAAGACTAACTTGGTCGAGTCCTTAAAGGTGATATTTTACTACTTTGTCAATACTGATCGCCAAATTTCTGTCTTGTAACTACACAGAATCCCGATTTCCCAACTTCAGTTAAGATCTACCTGATGTGGCCTATGCATTTTGATTCGGTTCTCCCTTGTTTTACAATGAATAGCAAATACATACACCTGACGAGTACGACTGTAAGATGATCATACGTCTAGGTTATACTAATGTTAGTAAAATAAGTCGTGCAATCGAAATAATCGTTAGGTAAGCTATTTGAATGATTATCCTCGACTTACTTATAGAATACGTAATACATTAATTCCACATTTAGCACATGATATTATGCTTACACTACTACCTTGTTGACACAGTATGGCGACATCATGTTGATTGAATTAAAGGGGTGGCTATACAAAAAGGGCTACATAGAACCGATCAGTATTATGCCGGATACTTCGGACATCATTGGTAGGGACGACTGCTTTTTGACTGGATTCGGTACCCAGGACGGTGGTGAGTTAGACATATACACTACACACAGCATTGCGCTATTGTATTATGTTTGACTATTATTTACTCATGAACGTATTATGTTATACCATGTACATGAGGCCATACTATTATGGTAATAGTACACGAAGTTTTTGGTGCACTTTTATAAGATTTTGTAATCGCATAATTGCAGTCAATGTGTTATAGTAGATGCACAGTATAAACAGTGATACGATTTATGTGAAAAGTCAATAAATACGTAAAAAATGAAATTAAATGTAATAGCTATATCCATTGATCCAGGGGGTTCAAATATCTAGGGGGGAGGGGGGGGGGGGTGTAGAGCAAGGATGGTGTGAGGAGGCGGTCAGGCAGCGAATGAAACTAGGGTGGCACGAGTATTGCATACGGGTATACATCTAACAGTATTTTTGACAACGTTATAATGCAGAATATTCCGATGTAATGTTTGTTTTTGGCGTCTAGTATAATTACTCTTTAAAGTGTGTTACCACTAGCACATTGCAGAAAACGCTGACGGAATCATGTACGAAGGCCATATGAGCATAGAGAGGTGTGTTGGGACCTGGGGATGGGGGAGTCTTCCCTCGAGCATATGTACTAAAGCCTATAGAAAGTTTATACGCGCTTGCCCGGTGAGTAGGCAACTGTATGATTTATGTTCATATATGATGTGATGAGTAGGATCATGCATGATATGTAAAGTAAGGTAAAGTGTGACATTTATATTATATGCCACATTTTAGGACCTCACGATCCACCGAATGTCGGTCTTACATCGTGACCGTGCGAGGGTAGACGTGAGCAGTGCTTCGAACGAATTATTGATCCCTTTACAATGTATTCTTATCATAATTATATGCACGGCTTTACTTCCCGACCTATACACAACCCGTGTTTATATAAATGTATACGATCAGTAGTACCAATTTTACAGACTTGGTAAATTGAGGCTAGGGAAATGACTGTGCTCTCACCCACAGAACACTGAGAAATCACTCAGAACATTTTTTCAGTTATAACGCCGATCGCACAGTCCGAGATTCGAACACACGACCCCGGATACCAAATGAATGATAGCCCAACGCTTTAGTCGACTGAGCTCTCCCCGCAATGATAGTTGTGATGGGTGTTGTGTGTGTTTAGAGAATTGGTGATTATACGTATTCATTTAGCATCGAGTGCGTGGCCGCGCCCTGTGCACGTTGTAACTTTTCACTTGTGCCTTGGCTGTATGGTAAATTTACCCTGGTTATTTTTTGTGTCAGATTGCTTTATCTAATAACGCGTGTGTTATTATATGATGTTATTGTGTTGGATTGCTTTATCGACTAAGGCGCGTGTTATTTGTTGTGTTGGATTGCTCTATCGACTAACGCACGTGTTATTTGTGGTATCGGATTGCCTTATCGCCTAACGCACGTGTTATTTGTGGTATCGGATTGCTCTAACGCACGTGTTATTTGTTGTGTCGGATTGCTCTATCGCCTAACGCACGTGTTATTTGTCGTGTCGGATTGCTCTATCGCCTAACGCACGTGTTATTTGTTGTGTCGGATTGCTCTCTCGCCTAACGCACGTGTTATTTGTCGTGTCGGATTGCTCTATCGACTAACGCACGTGTTATTTGTTGTGTCGGATTGCTCTATCGACTAACGCATGTGTTATTATAATGCCATAGGGGGACAGTGGTGGAGGTTTCGTGTGTCCAACATATGAGGCTGGCAGAATTACCGAATATCAGCTGTTGGGAGTTAATAGTGAGAGTGTCCATCCATGTGACATCAACCTAGGGACGTATAACCAGCCTGTACTTTTTGTGTCGGCCTCTAAATTCCTTCCATTCATCGACCGTTACACAAATGCGTAAGTATATTACATGCTATAAAAGTAATGTAATGTAATTGTAAATGTAATGTCAACTTGGTTTAGACACAATGCTATAAATGTAATGTATGTAAATGTAATGTAAAACTTGATTTAGGCACAAGATTCGGACAATGTTGTCTCTCGAAGCGGTTTTTTTGGTAACAGTTAAGTTTTGGTGTGTCCGCGGCATTAGTGAAGGCCCCTAGCACCTCGGCTTGGGAAATTGAACGAACCACCTGTCAGATCGGTTGAGCTACGTAGGCTATATCCGTCCATCAGTTACCAGCATTACCGTATACACTAATACAGTACACATTGACTTTGTATCGAAGGGGACATTTACTTATTAATTTTTTAGAATAGTGATGTAGCTACATTCGCTATTCAAATTGTAATAATTGTACATTAACGTGTGTATCCAATAATGTATCTTATAAAGTGTATACATTACTGCAAACTTAAATAGTATACTCGTCTGTACCCTTATCGGGGATGTATTTTGAGTCTAAATAAAAATTGAAAAATGAATTGCTATGTGAATGAATAATACAACCTACGTGTACACTAATAATTACGCTCGTTTCAGTTATAAAAAGGGACAACGGTGAGTAGGCAAACATTCGTGGTATTATATGTTGGCAATTTATAAATTGCCCAATCCGTCTGAGAAACATATTAAACTACAAATTTCAGGTAATTTAACATCTTTAGACCTAACAATTTGACAACAGCCTCAAATTATTTCGAATGAAAATCAGTAGAAGATAAACGTGCTTTGTGAGCTGTGTCGTGGATGATAGACCCCTACACTACACTGTCCAGTTCCAGAGTAGGCTACCGCTGCATCCATTCACCTTGCCTACTCCTCGATACACCATCACCGTTTCCTCATAACATACGGACTCATAACCTACCGCGAGTGGTGTTACACATGACCTGTCCCAACTCGAAATGGAACAGAAAATAGAACAGAAAGCCGCAACTGGCGGTGTCCATGTCTACATCATTCTAGGCTACTCAGAATTATGTGGACAGCAAATACGTTACCGCTCCGTTTTTTCGAGGGTAGATGCTATTCTTTTCTGAGTAAACCTGTATACAGTAGGGGTATGACTATGAGGGGGATAGATAATATTGCACAAACCCAACGCTGATCACCCAATCAATAACTAGTGAACGGCTGTGTGTCCAATGATGCTTTAAGTTTCAGGTCATGACAATATGATGTGGCACAGTGCACATTTGTGTGCAAAAGCTAGGACTCCAGAATGTTGCCGTATTATTATACGTTACAGTATATTATTTTCATGCGATGAAGGTACAGCGATTTCAAGACTGATGCACCATCTCAGCAGTGATTAGTACATGTAGCGGTTCAATTCACGTCACGTCACTTTTATAATCAAACGGCCCTACCGCGGCTGTCTATGCAAATCTCAAAACTATGGAGTTTGCTGTGCATTCATTTTCCATACGGGATAATGTTCATATTCTTGCAGTAGTTATGGATATCTCAGTAATACGCATGATCCTAAATGAAACTCGTGACTTCACAGGCCCAGAGACTGGGAGAGGGGGCGGACGAGCATTAGGAATGCCGGGCGCGGCAAAAAGTAGACGAAGACACAGGATCAAGATCACGTGCAACAGTTACTGTGGCCAATCAAATCTACCAACAAGCAGAAACATAGATTGTGCAGCTTATTAAGTATAACGTTATAATGAACGTATATATAAATACATAAGCACGCAGATGGCGACGTTTTTATGTTAAAATTAATACTCTATTGATGATATTTGGTGATTAATTATTAGACCTTAACCGAAGTAAAACATGTCCAGATTTAGCCACACCAGTTTTACTCTGACAGAGCAGGACCGTTTTCGTTCCCTTACATCTATACCAGGGAAAAAAGAAGCACATTTTATAGAAGCCTACCGATGATAAAACTGATGTTTCGCCTCATACGAAGTCACAAACAGTTCGAAGGATAACCACGATGCCCTTGATGAATGCGACCAGTTGATGTTTATCTTTCAATATTGACCTGCTTGAAGTCCACACATGTCTTTTATCATAACCACAGTGTCTGTATTTGTAAGGATACCCTAATAAAGCCAATCAAATACAAATATAACAAAAGCGCCTATAAAAGGTTATCCTTACAATAAGCAAATATATCCAGTACTGATGGCGCACTTGGTAGGACGCAGGACTCTCAAGCAGGAAACCCAGGTTCAAATCTCGCAGGGACCAGATTTTTTGGTAACAAATGTCCACTTATGCTACCTAATTTGCATACAATGTTATTAGATCCATGTCTACAGCTCGGCATTCACAGACCAACTTTTATAAAATCTATAAGTCCGGCTTTTATACCCCTGTAGACGCGTGAAGTGCTCAACAGTGTTCCAAGTTGTTACAAGTATGGTCGCCACGGGGACGACAAGTAGGCTGGTACAATATTTGTATATATTTCTCTCTCTATATCTGGGCTTTATAAAAGTGGACTTCAGCTTTAAGCTCGCAGTCAACAGCCGGGGCGGCCCGAGTTCAATCTCCGACTGCGCCGATTTTTGTGTTAAAGTGAGGAGCAACTTAGAGCATGAAGATTGTCTAAGTCCGCAAATCACGCTATTAGTACTGCAATTGCCGTGGGACTTGGGGATTTGTCCCACGGTCACGTGACGCGAATTGACCAATGAAAATGCATGTAACCAAATGATCGTGGTAGAAATAGTAGTGAGCTATGTAGATAATAATTATACCCACATAAAACGGCAAATTAGCGAAATTAAGGCCTGGGCGAAATTCGCGGACGTTCATCTATTTGTGAACCAGTCTGTACACGCTAATAAGATTATAAAACTAGGACTGGTACCACTTTAATAAATAATAGCCGGGTTCGCAAAATGCAAACAGGGGTTCGAATATTTTAAAGTGTCATAGCTTTAGACAATGACATTCCAGTAATGATAATATCGAGGCTTGAGTATGTCTCTGTCTGGCCTTACAGTCAATTTGTAAAATTACAGGCAATTAGTAAATTGCCTAAAAAATTTTAGGCAATTTATAAATTGCATGCCCAATCCATCCGGACAATATATAAATTAACTAAAATTTTTAGGCAATTTACAAATTCCCTAAAATTTAGACCCAATAAATTGACAAATTGCCTGGACCGATTTTTGTACGAAAATTGATGCAACATATAGTTATTTTATCAACAAGTAATATTTTATTAGAAACAGTATGTAGAAAATACACATAGATGTTATAACAAGTCAAATGTTCGATATAAAGTCCAGATAACAACTTGGAAAGGTACAGCTAATTAGATTTACTTAAAGGGGTACTGTACCTTCATAGTATAGTTTGTATGTCAATAGAACTTACTATGTCTACTATAATGTAGGTCTAGTATACTCGTACAGCATTAGGCCACTAAGAATACAGTGTAGTAACAACCGTGATTTAGTTGATAAAGTGTACACATATTGCACTACTGTAGGCTACAAGATAAAACTGACAAAAGCCGGGTCAACTATACACTTGGTATTGTATTCGTTATTTTCGCTTTATTTGAGACTGTGCTGTCCCAATATTACACCTCAGATGTGTGATGGAGCCACGTAGTGTACCTGTAACAAGCAGACAACTAACGTAAATGCAATTATTCAATTGTCTAGTTCGGAGTGGATGAGGATAGGATCGCCCCTGTGTCACCCAGGACAGTGGGTGATGTCACGACGGATGATAGGATCGCCCTTGTGTCACCCAGGACAGTGGGAGATGGACGGATGACAGGATCGCCCTTGTGTCACCTAGGACAGTGGGAGATGTCACCACGGATGATCGCCCTTGTGTCACCCAGGACAGTGTCAGTGTCACCACGGATGATCGCCCTTGTGGGAGATGGACGGATGATAGGATCACCCTTGTGTCACCCAGGACAGTGGGAGATGGACGGATGATAGGATCACCCTTGTGTCACCCAGGACAGTGGGAGATGTCACCACGGATGATCGTCCTTGTGTCACCGAGGACAGTGTGAGATGTCACCACGGATGATCGCCCCTGTGTCACCCAGGACAGTGGGAGATGGACGGATGATAGGATCGTCCTTGTGTCACCCAGGACAGTGGGAGATGGACGGATGATCGCCCCTAAATTCAATCTTCGGCCTAATATTTAATAGTCGATAAACCGTTTGCGAACCTGCGCGGCAGTAATAATAATTAAGTAATAGTGGCATTTTCCAATACGGAAAATGATTGTCAAAGCAAACTACATAGACACTACACACCACATAATCCATCTACACACATAAGCCCACTAAACATATAGCCTACAAAATAAAGGCCTAGCAGTTTTGCGATTTGTCAAGAAAGTTGCGAAAAGTAGAATCCGCTTAATTATCGGTGCAGTGGTGTCAATGCTTACCTTTAATTTTGATCACTGAACTTGTTTGATTTCAGACGTCACATAGTTATGTATGTTAGGTGATGGCAACTGGAATTTTCTCGCAACTCATTCATGACCACGCTTTTGAAATTAGGTTGCTCAAAATGCTTTTTTTATTTATCTTCATGTGGAAATATAAGAAAGTAGATAATACAAATAGCGTTTGATGGACACTGTCCAGCACAGTGCAGACATGATCCCAAAAAATTGACACTGTAAACACTACATAAATGCGTTTTTACTTCCGACAAACTATTTGTACACAGTTTAAAACTTCATGTGCCGTCAAGTCGGGGAAGCCCCGATAAGGGAAAGCCTCGAAAAGGAAATCCCTTACGGGAATTTCCCATAGGGAATCCTTGCGAGGTGTACAGTCAGGATTTCATGATAGAAACTTCACGATGTTTGCTTCATTTTAAAGGGGACCTCGTGGAAATCCCTTACGGGAATTTCCACGAGGGAATACCTATGAGGTGTATAGTCGGGGATTTCTTGATTGAGACTTCACGGCGTTTGCTTGGTTTTAACGGTTTAAAACCAAGCAAACTAATAAAGTTTGCTTTGCGTAATAATAGCGGTAGTCGTGGGTTCCATATTCGCACGTACCGTCGATTTTTTTATCCGGAGATAGTATTTTCTCCGTGTAACGGCCGCGCGAGAAAGTGGGAAAGTAACGTGCGATAGACTTGTGTGCCCCTTCCAGTCGGTACAGCTTCGCCTGTATACATGGCACTGTGACGCTTGGTACTAGACTGCGAACAGGGATAAGCTCCAGATGTTACTAGTCAATTTGGAGGATATATACGAAGGAATTACGTTTTATACCATGTATGCCATATATGCAGACAATAACTAACTGGTTACTTAACACACTCCGCAAGATTTTCTACACTTGTGCTCTTTCGGGGATTTCCTTCCGAAACAGAAGTCAGTGACCGGGGAGTTGGCCCATCTCTCACACTGAGAGACGCGGTAGCCGCGAGCGTCCACACACTTGGCTGTCCAAACAGACATAGCTAGGTTACCAACTACAGTATGACAGTGGTATCTCTCACATTGTGACACACGGTAGCCGCGTGCGTCCACACACATACAGAGTACAGACATAGCTAGGTTACCAACTACCGTATATGACAGTGGTATCTCTCACATTGTGACACACGGTATCCGCGTGCGTCCACACACATACAGACATAGCTAGGTTACCAACTACCGTATATGACAGTGGTATCTCTCACATTGTGAAACACGGTAGCCGCGAGTGTTCACACACTTTCCTGGGCACATAATACAGACATAGGTTACCATTCATGTATATACATACAGTACATCTCACATTCTCTCACATTGTGTCACACGGTAGCCGCAAGCGTCCATACACTTGGCTGGGCAGACAGGTTACCAAACTTACAACCTTTTCTAGTTTTCCCTGCTGGTGGGAAATACAGCCATACCATATTGTGACATGTGATGTGCAAATGCGGCTCATTTGAAGGGAGCGTATCCGTCATGAGCTACCCGTGACTAACGCTATCCGTCATGATGTGTCAGTGACTAACGCTATCCGCCATGAGCTGTCAGTGACTAACGCTATCGGTCATGAGCTACCCGTGACTAACGCTATCCGTCATGAGGTGTCAGTGACTAACGCTATCCGTCATGAGCTGTCAATGACTAACGCTATCCGTCATGAGGTGTCAGTGACTAACGCTAACCGTCATGAGCTGTCAGTGACTAACGCTATCCGTCATGAGCTACCAGTGACTAACGCTATCGGTCATGAGCTATCAGTGACTAACGCTATCCGTCATGAGCTGTCAGTGACTAACGCTATCCGTCATGAGCTGTCAATGACTAACGCTATCCGTCATGAGCTGTCAGTGACTAACGCTATCGGTCATGAGCTATCAGTGACTAACGCTATCCGTCATGAGCTACCCGTGACTAACGCTATCGGTCATGAGCTATCAGTGACTAACGCTATCCGTCATGAGCTGTCAGTGAATATGTAAATATGTTTTGTGTAAATATGTAAATATGTTTTGTTTACATTTACATTAACGTTTTATATCAATCGTAGCCTATGCTGTGTTTGTTATAATTATGGTCTAAAGACCTGTATGGTCTAGATCTTGTTTTTGTAAACAATAAAATCTTGTAAATCTTGTAAAGTGACTAACGCTATCCGTCATACGTAGAAGTCTGTATGGCGAAATTCTACCACTCGTACACTTTACATCGTTATCGTCAAACAATATGTATGTGTTTAAACTCGCAGGCCTAAAATATAGTGTTAGCTAACGATCGCTTTTATCACAGTAGCCGCATGTCTGCGGACAGGTCGTATTGACAAATGTTATAGTGCTGTCAATATAATTAACAAGCGGGGTAGCCTATAAACTCGACGAGTGTACACTATACAGTACAGTATATTATTATGGCCAAACAATATGTACATATTTATGATAGTATAGTTTGAACTAACGATCGCTTTTATCACAGTAGCCGCATGTCTTTGGACAGATCGTATTGACGGCTGTTATAGTGCAGCCAATATCTTTTTTCTTCCTCTCGCACACAG
Organism: Wirenia argentea; assembly: GCA_025802215.1. Classification (NCBI taxonomy): domain Eukaryota; kingdom Metazoa; phylum Mollusca; class Solenogastres; order Pholidoskepia; family Gymnomeniidae; genus Wirenia; species Wirenia argentea. The sequence continues at coordinate 11,268 of WNLI01059997.1, forward strand.
TATCGGTGTTCTTGTCAACACACTTCTTTACTGTCAAATACATTGGTGTATGTACAATAACGAATTTATCTCTTACGTGAAATTACGTCAGCCGTTCCATAAAAGATTGATGGTACTGTCAGATTATTTATGGAACGGCTAATGTCAATACGGAAATTTATTGAACGGCAATTGACCATCGGGAGCCTGCATATTATTCAAGTATGAGATAAAATCACGTATCGTCACATCCAGTTAAATAAATACTGTACGTTTTATAATGAAATCATGTATGCGCTAGTAACACTGTGTGTCTTTGGGCAAGGCACCATAACAATAACCTCAATTCACCCAGAAGTAACGAAGACGGTTCCTATATCCAGTAAAGGACATGATAAGGCAAGTAATCTACGAATGTCTAAAATCCGAGGCGCTCGATTCACATTGATATTATTTGGTAGGAAAAAAGTAGTACAACCCAAACATACACAGGGAAATGAATGAATGAATGATTGGGCTTAACGTGTAATTTAGATTGAAGACCTGTCACCACACGTTCCATCGAGATTGGCCTAGATTATAACACATCATGGTTAACAACAAGGTAATATATATACATATCCATACACATACATAATATATAACATACACATATGTATACAAATATGCATACACACACAAAAATTAAAAACACTTTATAGTCGATAACAGTGTCATAACACCCGGTTAGGCGATATTACAATGTACCTAAACAAATAACACATCATGTGTCTCTATATACACATACGTACACATACATTCACATGTATAAACATATGTATACACACATGCATACAGAATACAAGTTCAAGTTCACACAGCTATACAATTAGCGGATTACTAGCCTATACAGTTATTGGTTGTTCATTGTTTATGTCTATAAACTCTACACTTTGGTTATACACTGTTCATACTAATTCGACGCATATATGTTATCCCTCGACGCGGCACTGTCAATACTCCGCGAAGCGGCTGCACATACTATAGACCGACACGCAGCTCTGCCCACTACCCCGCGAAGCGGCTTTGCTCGCCAACCGGTATACCTCCCACGAAACTGATATGCCCAGTATTCCACAAAACGGCTATGCTGACTACCACTTGAAGCGCCTCTATCACATGAAGCGATCCGGCTCACAATCCCCCGAAGCGGCTCTGTTCACCACCACACACATTGTCTTTTTTCATCGTCCCACTGTCTTTTCTGACAAACACCTTTGCTCATTAAACTAAGAGGCTCTGCTCATTTCCCCAACGAATTGAGAGTCCACAACTCCGCGAAGAAACTCTACTCACTACCCCGCGAAGCGGTTATATGCAGTACCTCGCGAAGTGACTCTGCTCAATACCACGCAAAGTGGTCTATAGTCTATACTCACAACCCCAATACGTCGTGCTGCTCACTTACAGCGAATGGGCTGTGCCCACTGTCACATGCATCTGTTCTGCTGAGTAGGCCTATACTGCATGCAGCGGATCACCTTCTGCGAATCCTCTTACTCTCTACCACGCAAATCGACTATACTCATTGTCCCGGGAAAGCTGATATGTTCACCATTCCGAATCGTCTTGCGCAGTAGCCACGGCTACGCTCAGTGCTCACACGTCACATCTCAGTAACCTCACCTCTGCCGTTGTCACCTCGGAGGGAATTCCGCATACCAAGGGTACACGTAATGCCATGTTACAGTTAAGTTATGGACGGTAATTACAACTACATAATAGTGTGTTACCGCTCCCATGTTGATAAGTCCGCGTTATTTAACGGACACCAGAGCAGTGTGGGGTAGTAAACCATGCCTTAATAAGGATGATGCGGATATATACGCAAGCGTATCTCATTTACAATAAAGCACATCACCACTCCCTAGCCAATACGTACTCCATCTATAAGGCGAATTATGTACGATCGGTATATATCCACCATCTCATATAGGAGACGACAAAGGCAGTGTAGCAAGTATATTAATTTTGTTGCAAGTCCAGACAGCAGGTCACGAGATGTGTTGCATCAGTCACCGACGTCGCAAACGTCCCAAACGTGTCTATGCCATACATGTATTTGCCTACAAACCTGTTCATTAGTAGCAAAGAAGGCCACGAGTTGTGTTGCCACCATCAGCCATATATGTAACAAAAATAATATGCATACAGCAACAGTTTTGTGTAATCATAAAGTTCCTGGATTAGTCATTAGATGCTGAGTTTGATATTATAGGTCCCGACTGTGTACGTACTCGTACATGGATTCGGAATAGAACGCTATTACACCATTTACGGAGCCGCTTTAAGTGATAACTGTTGTTCAATTGTATTACAGTAACCCTAAACAACCCACTTTCGTAATGACATCGCCGCATAAAAGCATCAAAGGATGCATATTCCATGTTAAATATCGCCCCGTAAATACCACGACACTACGTAACACTGCGATATGCCCCCGCAAAACACTCGTAAAACAACTGGATCCTGACTTTTTCAGTTCGATTTATAGGCTGTTGACATCGCTACACAGACGAGTCGTAAATAAGTTATCGTATAAAATGCAACGTGTCACAATTTTCACAACCGCACCTTGGCATCTCCATATTGATTTACAACACGCGCTTATGATATCGTGGTTGCGGTGGCCGAGTGGAAAAAGGCGCTGGCATCGATAACAATCGCACAAGGGCGGCGTGGGATCGACCGCGGCCCTTGTGCGATTGACTGCTAATTTGTCAAATTGTCATGCCAAACTGTATTTAACTATACTATGACATTAAATTGTGTATGCCAGAGTATAAATACAAGTTTTTAAAGATATCGGATAGACGGCGCTATGATATAGCAACTATAGAGACAAACATAACAGTTTCATCTCGCAACAAAAAAACCCCGAATGCATTATGGTCGCCATACTATGCATATCTCTCCTGAGTGTCGTTTAACACTACAAGACTATGTTCGTGGAAACACAAACACGTATGCGACTGACGTTAGTTACTCTGAGTGGTGTCCCTCCAGTAACTATTGATGTGTAGGTTGACCCAACTATATATACCTGGATAAAGTAGCAGTACTTCGAAAATATTAATGCCTCACTTATATTCGTGACATATTTGTCCCAACGGAATTGCCGCTGACCACGACACCGAGTATACCATACTTAGACATGGGGACGCGGATATCTACAGTATGTTACACTACGATGTAGTGTGACACTCCAAGCTCGTACAACAGTCCTCTCGGCAAAGCTGAAGTACGTATATTATGGTGGCATATCCTCTGCTCGACAACAAAGCAAAGGAATGACGGAAAACGAATCCGATGGCATGATTTTACAGTATGCTCACATCAGTAAACTGTGGATTAATACATTTGACTGATTATTATCTAACATTATCCCCCCTTTCAACCAGTTCTCTGGCCTCCTCCGCTCGGGGAAGGTCTGATGCCTTGGATAAATGCATCAACTATCCCACCGACGTATTAAGATTATTGTCATTCATGCACCCATTAATTTTCTCCGCGGAATACGTTTGGAGACTGGACACGATAGTCACACGCTATAACCACACAATTCACATCGACCACACATCTCAGCCACGCAATTTTGTAGGTCCCATGTGGCGCAGAGCCGCGCTTTATGCCAGCATGTAATTTAATGAGGAACGCAAGAGTCTCAGACAAGTAGTGGCGGACTTTTATGTAAGTTGCTTTCACGTGCAGCAGTCGTATATCAGTCAGCTTGCGCCTTGGGCGTCATGCATTTTTAATGAACAGCCTAATGTATTATTATCGCGCGTATTTTATAATTATTATCCTGGGCCTTTTTGTAATATTTTGTAACAATCACCTATGCACCTGATCGCACACTGAGAGTGAGATGACTGGCTTACATTAGTTCACTTGCATATACCTATAGAGTAGCTTACACTTTTGCCATAGCTGTACGCCGGGAAATTCGGTTTTACGCAGTTATAGCGATTTCATGGGACGTCAGTGGCACCCGGATCTTGGCCCAAGTAGACAGGGAACTAATTAGTCATTAGATAGGACCATCATGGTTAGTAATAAACACAACTGTATTTTGCGAAGGTAACCACATATTGTTTAGCCTATATAAAACATACTAGCTGATGACATGTATGGGAATCCTGTATGGTTGTTACAGAAATCGTGATAATTGTGTAAACCACTAACGATTAATTAGCGAAATCGACGAGTGAGAACGCCTATACCACCAAACAACTTGGATTGATATATATACGACAAAAAGGAGATTACCGAGATACTACGAGTAATGTGTTACAAAGTCAAGTAACGTGGCCGAGGTTCAGTTGATTGTCAGACCCGACTAGATACTTGACATGTGCGTAAAACAAGTCCAATCAATTCCATACGCGTTGGTTCATTTTTGCCACTGGCGTCAAGCTATAACCACGCCCAAAGTTATGTCAATCTCGTTCCTTCACTCTCTCGAATAACATGCCATTCGTATGTCAGTGTCGTTTGGCACCGTCTCTATCTATATACATGAGTAGCAGCCGCATCTCTGCACAATCACCAATGTAAATACCACAAAGAGTAAGCATCCCACTCCCACAAACCATGTAGATATAAGTGTCAAGTATGGTATGTCTGACCCCCGCGCGAACCTGTTCTCTTGACGTCGTTGATTGATGCCGACGCGACCCACGTGTACTTTGTAGGAATTTACTCAGACGCATCTCTCTAAAGTGACAAACCCTCTCCATTTGCGAATACATCAGCTGTCATTATGTTCTTATGCAATCAGACTTCACGGATTCGATCGGGGTGATATGTTGGTATTTATGTAATCACATCGAATTCTGTCCGATTTTAGTATACATGACGGCTATCTAGCCGTGGAGTGGCGCATCTTACGTGACTGAAGATCGGCGATCACAGACAATTGTGATGAAGCTGTGTTTGTTGTATGAGTGCGTGACAGTCTACGTAATATGTAGAAGTCCTATAGGTCGCCAAACGAGAGTTGCAGACATGTACCAATTGTTTTTTTAATACATTTTCTGTAGGTCAAAATTACCTTTTATGGTCACTCATATGAATGGCAAGGGGATAATCCGTACAAAATATACTGGTCAAAAAAAAGAAACGCGCCACCTACAATTATTTATTTATTATAGTTGGCGCATTTCTTTTTTTGACCAGTAGATATTCCGTTGGATAGTGCTGTGTTTGCTGTATGAATGCGTGGCAGTCTACATATTATGTTCAGATCGAAGTTCTATCACGAGAGTTGCGGACATGTAACAATTATAATATATTAATCAATCGAGCTTGGGATGAACATTGGACATGATGGAAGTGATCCCAAAAAGCTTAACGTAGACGAGACGGTTATATAGGCCATCATCCGCGTGTATTACGTGTATCACGTATGCGGGGCCATTAAAGGCTTAGCCTACAGTAACTATTGACTTGATATAAATTAAACGATAATAATTTATAAAAAAAATAATGTACTGTATATGTCGCCGTTCAAATGATACAGCGTCTTAAATAACCAACTTTCTTAAGAGAAAATCACATAAGAGGATCACATAATTTCCAATGAAATATTACGATGTAAAAACTGCGACGATATATCTAATCCTGCGTCGGGCAGTGTTTCAAATGGGTGCACTTGCTAAGCTTAGGTGGTTTATCATATGGACATGTGCATACACTCGTGTCATCGTGTCTGTTTGCATTCAATCGGCGGTTGACATTGTCACACGAATGCGCCGTAAACAAGTTGTGATTAAAGTATAATCCGGAGCGGAGACACAGCTACGTAGCTTTTAACAGTGTCTCCATACAACGTTATGTGTTAACTCTTCGTGGCATCAACTGCTGTGATCATGTTAGAATAGAGATGTTCTGCATTATATAGATGTAACCTGTCTGCTATCTTAGCGATGGTCGGAGAGCGCAACTTCGACGGCTAGGACGCGTTTACCGAGGAGTGGGAGCCGCCTGTGTACATTTATCGTGATATTGCCGTGTAGCTGTTGTTGAGTATGTTTTTTTAGGTTTGATTATACGGGGGATCTACGGAGCAGTGTAGCCGGATCTATCGAAGAGGCAGCATTGTGAGATTTCGCTGGGAGAAATAATTGGTGAAACGTAACAACTGACACGTAGGTGACTGGTGCAATGATGTTCAACTAACTATCTAGCATGCTCGTCGACTTAACTACAGTCGCAGTTTAACAAATATAATATGGAGATGCGTAAGACGGACACTCTCTAAGTATTGATTGGCGGGTATAACAGGGTATAATATGGTTCATGACTTTTTGTACCAATAATATTATGGTATTATGGTGAGCATGTTGTCTACCTCCGAGTTTCCACTCAGGTGCCACTGGATAGATCCCCTGGGATTGAGCTAAAGATAACACCCCGAATCCAATCGTGGATCCCCTCTCG
>WNLI01059998.1:0-11148 GCA_025802215.1 Wirenia argentea
TTTATCGCGCGATACCTACGTATCACGTGATTTCGACAAAAGGTGGCGAGAGGTCACGACACTCGATCGATAGATCTATACCACTTTGTCCCGCGTGTGAGCGGTAAGTGTAGTAACGACGTCATTTTCGTACCAGTTTGAAAGTGATCCGGAACAAACCACTTTACCCCACTTTGCTCCAGTTCGCTTTCCCCCAGCTCGTATGTGTGTCAACGACTATAGTCAATAATTTGATATAGAGTATTATCCTTCTGAAAGCTTTCACCATTTTGCTATGGGTGTAAACAATAGATTCACATCACAGGTTTTTGGCTTCATGATATGCCATCTAAACTTACACCATCTCTCAGAATGGATAATATTATTCTTTCTGATAATTTTTTTCATAATCAAGATGAGGTGGCTACATCACTTTTGAATGGTTCTCCTTTGGTGGTTTGGAATATGATTTCTCATGGATCGCTCGGTTCAATCCTGGCCATGATATATTGTGTGTCCTTAGGCAAGGTAGTCTCAGTTCCGGGCAACACTAACATATGTATTTTGCTACCACGCACGCATATACTCAGAAACATAATCTGTATATTATAAAAAAAGTATAGCTAAAACATCAGTAGACAGTACAAAATTAATGTACATCTGAAGGACATTTTCCCATCAGCTGTAATTGCCAACCAGACAGTGCGGCGTACAGCTTAGGCACTTACGTCAACGCTCCGTCATTACCGTCCACTTTTAGACGGACCGCTTAACGTAGATAAATTGAGGTAAAATATGGTAATGGTCAATGCGTGGCCATTAACCCTCGTCCGCCTATCTTGATTTGTCCGTGTTGGGAAACGCCATCTATTTCTAGTGGACGCAATCACATATAATTATTGTCTCGTTACTGGCTTAGTCTGTAATGTACAGTTATGTGTGATGGGATTGGGATTGGGTTACTGTGTTTAGTTAGATGGATTGGACAAAGACGACGCACTTTACGATTGTTTGACCACTATTTTGGTTAAAAATCTGCCTGTTTCTGGTTACAATTGATCAACTGTCTTCTTAACATAGACTGAGACACTGGAATTCACAACCGAAGTTGTATTTCTAATATTAGTATTAGCATTATTCAAATGATCGTAGTTGGTTAACTGACTAAAATCATCATGTGAATGTGGTCAGAATTGTCACTACATGTCATAAACGCAACATAATTTTGGGTTATATCGTCATTTTATTACAATTTCCATGGTTATGGCGTTTACGTGTTAATGAAGGTCAAACAAATATCACATAAATACAAAGCTGCTGGACAGTGGTCAAATCACACAGACACAATCTTCTGATATCTTGTTTCGCCAATCACTGTTTACGCTAATGATGTTGTTTTGTTGGTGTGTGTAATTCAGAGTAGCTGTAGAGGGAATGGTCATCTTTAAGTGATGTTTAGGGAACGTTCAATTTCTACAATCTAAAGGTTGGACCTCAAACACCATTATTTCAGCAGCGTAATTTGAACACTGAATGTGATCATATCATCAACACAATCATCATAAAATCACATAAAATCACAAAATTACCATCATCCTCTGTTTGTAATTTCCTTCGAAATTTGTCTGTAAACAAGAACTTCAGATTCCTGACCAGTCATCAGGAGTTTACAATAACACAACATTGTGTTCTCAGCTTTAAGTTTGTATTTCCAAACCAAAAAACATCATCCTAAACACAACAATCGCTAAAACAACATCTCCAGCACAACATTCATACCAATAGACCCCTGGGGACGTTGACGTTTGACAGAAATAGTTGTGATAATGGTTCCTCTATCTGGGTTCAATCGGTTCTGATGTGTTTTCGATCTAATTTCGATCTACTCGTCATCTTGCTTTAGGCGGTTCAATTTCGAACACAACATTGTCAGAAAATGTGTATATCTCTCGCCCAATCTTCACTTTTGTTTTGATGTAGTTTTGATCGAATTTTCATCTACAGTTCATCTTGGTTTAGGTTGTTCAAACACAACATTGTCAGAAAATTTGTATCTCTTGCCGAATCTCCATCTCTCTTTTACATTACTCAGTGACCAAAGCAGCTGGTAACCATTGATTACTGTTGAGATAATGTTTGTACAGTGTGTACACATTACTGGGCGCTGGCACTGACATATATTGTCATTTTATTTATATCTATGGACAGTGGTCATTCATAAAACTAACGGTTCTCTGTGGTGTAATGGCATTCATGTAGATACCAGTATGTGTGGATACCATCCATGGGTATTTATAGATTTGGTAATGGGGGTATGGTGGTGGATATCTTGGTGCTGTGATTGACATGATTGTAGTGGGACACTTGACCAGTTACCACTCAATCTGGACTCATGTGCAGCACTACGCATCACTACCATTCTGGTATCTGGTGTGCATCACTGCACCACCACTCAATTACCTTCAAACATAATGGCCCAGTATGGCCCCCTGCACTGGCTTAATGGGTGTACAACTGATTAATGGCCTTCAGGAAATGCACAAATGGTTTACCCCAAGCATGGTTTATCCATACTGACCATCACATGGCCTACATTGTTTGTAAACAGGCAAGTTGATTTGTTAATTATGCGTTTCCTTCATGTGGTGTCTGTTTATTTGCTGATATTTTCCTTGCTGACCATTGACCACTCATGATGGTTGTTTTAAAAGCAGTTCATGAAACCAGTTCTTGAAACTTATAATGGGTTTCGGTCTTTCAATGTTCTGTCTGGTTACGCTGGTAGCCTATCTAGTTCAAAACCACCCAACTATTATATCATTTATTTGTACTGTCCATCATCAATTCATCATACTTGGTTGTAATCACCAATGGGCTGGCAATTTATAATGACAGAACTTGTACAATGTTGTTCATCAACACTGACCAACAGAATGACCAATTTGTTATCTCTAATCTATTCCTTGCTTCATTTATCTCCTGGGGTTTCAACATCATTTATCTACACCACCTGAGACCTGTTGCGGTAATTGGACATTGGCAACCATTTACTACAATGTTCACTAATTGCTCTGACCAGTGATTATACTCACCACTGACCAGTGATTATACTGCCCAGTGACCAGTGATTATAACGGCCGAAGGTGTCTCGCGTGCAATGATTATTTCTTCCCACAAAAGCATGCGAAATTGTGAATACAGAGAGCTTTTATCACTGAGACATTTTCGTCACTGACTTGACATTTCTAATTCATCTCATTTAAAAATCTCTTCATTTCAGCGATTTCTGCATTTCGTGATTTTAGTCACGATTTTAATGACAATTTCACGCGTCAACGCGCCACATTACACGACAGTGACCACACACTGACCACACCACTAACACCCATCTTTGGTTTAATTAGATGTCTAATAACAATTGATTCGTCAACAAGCCGCGGCAGAAGGCGCATCAGACTTCAGAGGAGCCTACACAATGCCTTGTTAGGAGTCGAGTCAGGACACAATAGAGGTGAAGACAAACTTGAAGCATGCCTGTTTAGGCGACAATTGCTAGTTACGCATCTAAATGACTGAGCATGTGTGCTGAATACTGAATAGGACTGCCAGTGCCCCTGAAAGTTATGGAAAGACATTGGAGCACTTTATATTCTGAAACGAACTATCTGTAACAGAACTTCTAGCGTCATTACAGTCATTTGAGAGCCTTGTAGCAAAGCTAGTTAGCATGAGTTAGGTGAAAATTTAACAGTAACCGCTATTGTTGCTAGTTACGAATGCAAATGATGCAAAGCTGCTGACTCTCAGCACAGTCAAGTACTGGGGAGTCTACTGACCAACTTCAAGACATTAGCGGGTGTCAATGAGTCATTATCAATTCAAATGAAGCGAATAGATGCCAAGGCAAGGATCAGAAGTCGAAAAAGGAAAAAACAATCCTTGTGTCCTTGTTTATGTTGATCAGGACTAACTCGCTATATTGTTAATGAATTTAACCAAATCTGTCATATTGACTGGTGATTCTGTCACATGTCGATCGGAACCAAATGACCACCAGACACAGTGAATGATACTTCTACAGGAACACTCATTATTACACAAAAAGTTGATCGGTCATCACTGGACACATGCAACCCCATGCATACACACATGCATCTATCTATGCATGCACCCGCAACCACAACACACAATCACAGACAAGCAAAACATCCCTCGCATGGCTAACCACAGACTACCACACACACACACACATACATACAGACCCAACAACCACAACACCATCCCTCATTACCCACACACAATAGATCTTGACCAGTTACCCTGGACATCTGCTCTCCCTGTTATCGCAGCTGCCCAATTTATTGACCCTCCAATTCATTACATTTGTGAGTGCTGACAATTGTGAATAATTTCTCTGGAGCTCAAAGATTCTGTGATCTCCATTTGTCTCTTCGTTCATCTACACATGCTCTGTAGTCCCTATTCTCTAGTCTCTACTCTCTAACATCATCATTAGTAACCGCTGATTGACAGGAGGTCCGTGATTGACATTCTGACCACTCGCTGTACAGGGTTAACAAGGCCGTCAGATTTACACGTCAGATTTACGCAGATAATCATGCTATTTTAGACAGATAATCAACAATTCACGCTGTCATAATCCGTGATCCCGCTGTCTTAATCACGATTCACACCATTATAATCACGAATCACGCCATCGTAATCATGCTTCCACTGCTTTCTGATTTACGTTTCGCACCGATCTCGCCAACATTTGAATATACATTATACAGTATATGTATAATCATTATTACATGATTATGATTACAAATACACAATACTCACGCTATTATCTATATGCCACCTCCAACTATGTAGCTACCAATTAGTCTAACAAATTAACAGGATCGTAATTACGTAAGCATACACAAGAATAATTATTTATCTATTTATACTCCTTTCCACAATTCTTGATGAACTGTCTATAAATTCTACCACATTGGTTGTTTACCGTTGTTGAAAGTCCAGTTGAAAGCTCACCCAAATTGTACCCAAAAATTCATTTGTATGAAGATACGATGTTTATCCTTCACATTCCATCCTGATGAACTGGAAATCATTTTGATGAATATTCACAACTACGCCATTCTGAATTTATGATATGGCTGCCATTTTGGTGAACTATCACAATCCCATTTCTCTGTGACGCAATTCTGATCTACCTTTAACGAGCTGATATCCACCACATCGGTTGTTTGGCATTGTTGAAAGCCATCTATAGAATGACCTACCGCGATCGTACCACATTTTGATGAAGATGATAGTGTTTATCGATTACTCGATCGAACTTCGTACCATATAGCATCAGTCAGGTTGATGAACTTCTTATAATCGATTACTTCACAATACCATTTCCATTGTATATTATGTACATGCTATGATATAGCCGCCATTTTGATGGAATTACTCTCAGTCTCATTAATCGAAGGTGCCATTCTGAACGAGCTGCGTCTGATATCCACCACCTTGGTTGTTTAGCGGTGTTGAAAGCAATAATAAATACATCAGGACGGCGTTGGTATTGTGTATATGGAGGTGGGATGATGTAAAACATCCGGTACCGGTACCAAAGGTTATACGGACAAGGCTAGAAGCGATCTTATAAGTTCTATCTAATAATGAAACTGAGGAATATTTCCGCGTACAAAAAGGGCGAGAGAAAATCTTTACTTCTACTTTCCTTTTCTTGTTTATAATCTTGACTTCTTTACTTGTTTTGTCTGCAGTTTCTTTTCTTAAAATGCCATATTACATGAGAAATATGTATATCTACCCCATACGCAGACAGGTCGTCGTGACTGTATGTATGATAATATCAATAACAATATAAAAATGTAAATGTCAAATAATGTAAATGTCAAAACATGTTGCAAAAATATATAATTTATTTGATTCTGTATTTAAATGCAGAGGTTATAAATTAAAGTAGATAACATTAGGGTTGAATTAGAATAATTATATGCTATTTACTGTACTGTCTGTATTAAAGAATACAGTATTTTGTTACAGTCAGAGTTACCGTGAAATATGACGTTTGCTATTTGAGTGGAGATCTATTCAATTTATCACATTATTCATACAGTGTCTTTGAATTTTGATGTTGTTTGATATTGAATTAATGCTGTACAATAGTGTATGTGTAATTCACACATGCCACATGATACGTTATCATGGATACATATTACAATGATCCACAGTATCATTTCTTCAACGCTTCAGATGCGACATTTGAATTACCATTGTCACATGCACAGAATAGAGTCTGTCTGTGTACTTTTATGTGATGTCAGTTCACATTGTCACCTTCCAGAATGATAATGCATGTTAATACACATTATAATATGTATGATAATGGGATGATATCGCATCTGTGTTTATTTAACACCAGGGAATAATCTTTTCCATTCAGGTTTCGGCATTTGGCAGTGGGGCGTCATCACACAATTCCAGGTGGTAGAAACCAGACACACCCATCCACCATTGTCTGCACTGTTTAACTTTGGATATGATACTTGCTAATCCATGTGACGGTATTTAGGGTCACGCAGCTCACGCCGTCTTCATCCCAACACCTAGGCGTCAGATCCATGTTGGTGATGAGATCAAGGTCAAATGCTATAATCCCTCATCTAAGATACCATATCCCACGTCAGGGTTTCAATACCCCGGCCATGTAGCCTTGGCGAATTAATAGATGTATCAACTATTGCGCTATACGTTAAATCATGGAAAGCTTGAATAAACATTCACTCACAGTTTACTTTGGTTTGGGCGTGTGTCAGTTTATCTTTCATATGCGATTATGCATACATTAACTTAACACATACAAGGCTACAACAAAACTATACTGTATTCGTTCGTTCGTTAGTTCGTTCGTTCGTTCGTTCGTTCGTTCGTTCGTTCGTTCGTTCTGTCTGTCTGTCTCCCATCATACTTTTTAGCACATGTTTGGTATCTAAATAATCAGAAAAATATTAGGAATAAATTGATTAAGAATTTACCATTCTAAAAATGTATTAATTGAAATTTGTAATTATTATTATATTCGAATTGTCTCGCTTCAAAATCAAAACCGCCGACAACCAGCTTTAGGTTAATCGCAAAATAAACACACCATGCACCGTCAGCGGCGACGCTGCAGACAATGCCCACCGCCAAATAATAGAGCCATTGAATCACCGTCGTCGCTGCGGACATGCGCAGTAAACGTTCAATGGTATAGCGCCGTTCGGCGATGTTGGTGCGTTCACGATTACCTATCACCGATCGGCCTACCCTTCTGTGTTATAGGTACAGATATACACAACACCTAGGTGGGCACAGAAATGAATTCATCCATGTATCATGAAAAGCCTATTGCTGGATAAATATTCATCAACGCAGATGACATTCCGTTCTCAGTTTACTTTGGTTTACGCGTGTGTTGGTTTAACTTAACACCTCCAAGACCTTAAGATATATTTTATGTGACAAAAATATATACAACAGTAACAACACCTAGGTGGCCTAACAAATTAATAGATCCATGTATCAACTATTCTGTGAAACATAGGCAGATGACAGTGACACGCTGTTCACGGTTTACTCTGAATAGGGTATTGACGGAAGCAGATGACCTTCCGTTCACAGTTTACTCTTGGTTGGGCGTGTGGCAGTTTATCTTTCATACATGTATACCTTAACACCTCCAACACCTTAAGATATATTTTATGTGACAAAAATATATACGATGCATAGGTGGCCTAACAAATTAATCGATCCATATATCAACAATTACGTGAAGCTGTGAAAAGCCTTGTTGCCTGGATAAACGTTGATGACATGCCTGTTCGCGGTTTACTATGGGTTAGACGTGTGCCAGTTTATCTTTCATATGTAATAGTGAAGAGAGTAACATTTTGCGAAGCAGATGACATCATTATTTGACATGTGATACACGTTGGTTTACTCTGAGCGTAAAGGTGTTGTTTTTACACCAGCACTGACACACGCTCAGTTTCAAGAGTAGTAAATATCATTTTATAGATGTATGACGTATGTAGTTTATCTTTGATATGCATGTGCTAACGTATAACACTCTCACAGCTAGGTATGGATCACGAATTAATGATCAAAACATGCACTAGTGAAAAAATCCATAGTTATCGAAGCAGATGACATGTTGGTTTACCTTTGGCGTTTATCTTTGATATATGCGAATGATAAAACCATCACACCTAGGTGGGCTAACAGCTTAATGACCCATGCATTAGCCATTTTGAAAATCAAAAGAATAACATTAATTTTGTGGAAGCAGATGACATGCAGTTCACGTCAGTTTACTTAGAGCGTGTCAGTTTATCTTTGATATGGAAGCGATAAAACCATCACACCTAGGATGTCTAACGAATCCATGCATTAACCATTGTGAAATAGTCAAAAGAATAACATTTATGGAAGCAGATGACATGCAGTTCACGTCAGTTTACCTTGGGCATGTGTCAGTTTATCTTTTATATGGAAGCGATAAACCATCACACGGTTTACACCTAGGAGGTCTAACGAATCCATGCATTAACCATTGTGAAATAGTCAAAAGAATAACATTTGCCGAAGCAGATGACATGCAGTTCACGTCAGTTTACCTTGGGCGTGTGTCAGACTGTCAGTTTACCTTTGGTATGCCTGTGTTTGTTTACGAGTCTCATGCCAGCCAGTGCTTTATCACCCACGAGTAATCTCGCAACAAACAAATTCATCCCGTGAAATAACAATCACAAATCACATATCGGCCGCAAATCTCTCGGCTGGTCCAGGCTGGACCAAATCGCTTGGTGAATAACGTGACTGAAGGCGATAAACTATTGGCTATCAGAGAACTGCACATGGGCAGGAAGCAACAATACATTCTGTAAGAATGGCGTCATATTGGAAAAAGATGAAGGAGTAGTCACGCAGAGTACTAACTCTTCCCTAATCAGTCAGACAGAGTTCACACATAAAAAATACTAATAAAACATTTAGAACTATACAATTGGGTCTGTAGACATGTGGATAGTTTGCAATAGAAAAAAAATGTTCACAAAAAATGATAATCGATGTTACAAAGCATATTTTTGTTATGTGTTACATGTATGCTACAAGCATAGACATAATATATTTACAATATAGTTGCAAGTCATTCGTCGCTTTTTTCACTTTTTACTTTTTTTTTGTATAAAAAACAAAGACATTTTTGACATGAGTAATTAATTATTACTTGTTACCAATCGTTTCATAATGTGCTTGTTCTGCTAAATCGCTAACCGTATTTTGCTCATTGTAAAAAAGTGACAAAATCATGTAACACATTGTACATCAGTGAAAAAACGCAATATGTTTTTATAACACTATGTATGTTTTATCATGCAATAAGTAAAGATATCAACAGTAAAAAAACGTTTACATTCCTATCCTAAAAATGTTTTATATGTACAGTATTATGCATTCAGGAATTTTTGGTACCACCAGTCCACCGCCTTTTACTCAATTCAGTCCAGTTGATAACAAACTGATAAAAAATGAATAAACAATCTAGAAATCTAGAAAATAGTGACAAAAGGTGAAGATAGTAAAAAAGTTTATATTCCTTTAAAAAAATTATAAAAACTATCGGTTGACCCTAGTACAACCCGTAACCCGCTTCTAAAAAACATATTGTGGCACAACTGGATTCAGGATATTTAAAAACTGACATTAGTTTGATGGGAAGATCCAATACGAGCAGTGTGGTGTAGAAATGTTATGGTTTAATGTTAGACGAACGATTAACACGACAAGTCAGGATGACCTAAAACTTTACCCATCTGGACCTTTCCAGGTTCCTTAGTGATTGTTTAATTTAGAGGGACTCAATTTATTCTCACAAACCGTGACAGAGTTTACTTTGCATGGCCTGTAATCATCTCTCACCGACTCTCACCAGAGATAAATTAGCCGCGTGGGCAGCTTTCGGTTTCACAAGTAATCAGGAAGGTCAATACAGGATCGAGGGGATTCATCACTGCCTAAATGACGACGAGGTTGCTTAAACGACGGCGAGGTTACATAAACGGTAATTACTCGCCAAGAGTCTGATGGAAATAACGGCGAACTGAGACTTGATTATCCGTGAATCTGTGATATCATTTATAGCCCCAGGCCAGCTACCAACTCGCCAACTACCCACTCCCAGCTATCCAGTGTTCTTTGAGTGGAATTTGGGTTACCCACTACTCACAGTACCCAACCACCGAGCTTTCTTACCGAGGAATTTGTAAATTGTTACGTGTCTCCGTCGCCCCCACCATTAGGCTGTCACATCTAATGGAAGTATTGTCATTGATCAAGATGTCACAAGTACCCCGAATGTAATGGCCACCACATCACGAGTACCCCAAACGTCATTGCCACCACTAACTAGCGAACACTTCAGTCTCAAGTATTCCTGCTCCATTTCACCGGAATAGGAAGTTTCTCCTCTGGACCACTCTTCCGATAATCCAATCTCGCTCTTCTCGCACATAATGTTGGTCAGATATCTGTCCCTTTCCTTAAAATTGACATTAAAATTACAGTTCTTTTATCTATAATTTTATATAGTACAGTAGTTTATATTTCGCTAAAGTTAGGCAATAAATTTGTTAAAAATTCCTGATCGAACCTTCGCTTAATTATAGTTCATGATAGATTGTCTGATTCACCATCGATTCATCGTGGACTGTGCAAAATTGTCATTCAGACTAGATCTTCAAAAGAAATTTGTCAACTTGTATCATTCGTTTCGTACAATCTTCAAATATTTTTTTAACTCATCATCATCTCTCCAGAATTTTGCATGCCACTCCAACGGTCTAGTGACTAGTATGTCTCCAGATTTATGCATCATCTGGCCCATGACGATGCTACCAAGTCTAACTGTCCCTAGTCACACCCAGTAATTACCGAACTTGCACGACTCCTCTGAAGTTATGTCCTCATTACCATGTTACAAGAGAGGTAATTGCCCTCCCATCCCTCCCCTAATCAAAAACCCCCCCCCCCCCCCAATTCACCCCGGTTCCCCACCCCGTATTAATCCACGGCGCGTCCCCACCCAGGTTGCCACAAAAG
>WNLI01060109.1:0-11146 GCA_025802215.1 Wirenia argentea
ATGCACATACCCCGCCAATCACAAAGCCCATCTGGCACATACCACGTCAGGCACACACCCCATCTGGCACACACCACTAAGAACACACCCCGTTAGGCACATGCCCTCCTACCCACACACCCGCCAGACACACATCACCCGGTATTACGAACAAACCATGGCAGGCACACAATGCGTTAGACATACGACCCGCTAGGCACAGGGGAGAGGCACACGGGGGATATGTACACTAAAGTGATACACACGAGCGATAATGCACATGAGAG
Source organism: Wirenia argentea (assembly GCA_025802215.1). Taxonomy (NCBI): domain Eukaryota; kingdom Metazoa; phylum Mollusca; class Solenogastres; order Pholidoskepia; family Gymnomeniidae; genus Wirenia; species Wirenia argentea. Next base: position 267 of record WNLI01060109.1, read on the forward strand.
GGACACACACAGGAGAGTTGCACACGGAGGGACACACACGGGAGATAGCACGTAGGAGGGACACACACGGGAGAGATACATACGGGAGGGACACACACGGGAGATATGCACACGGGAGGGACACACACGGGAGGGATGCACGTAGGAGGGTTCGCATCTCTCACGGGAGAGATGCACACGGGAGAGATGCACATTGTACATGGGAGGGACAGGCGGGAGAGATGCACACGGGAGAGATGCACACGGAATGGACACACACCCTGGAGATGCATACGGGAGGGATAATGCAGACTGGTCTGCCTGCGGCCTGCAACCATTTTTGCAGTGGTAAAAATGCTTCTACTTAATTAGTGACAACCCTATCCAATAAATGCTAAATGGCACCAGTAAGAAATTATTACGGTGCCACGCTGATATATTGATAGGTACATGCTACGTATATGAATTAGAGGGGAGAGGCGGGAACCCGAAAACGATCCCACTTGATGTCGGGTGTTCGGGTCAAGACTACAGAGGTTCGGTTCGGGTGCAGTAACTAGTTTTGTGAGATTGCTTGATGAGTATACATATGAGCTTGATGATGAGGCTACAAAACAACACGCAGAATTGTTAAAATGTGGCACAACCGAGCGGCGCGCACTGCCATTTTGTGAGAAACTGAGAACCATAGATTATGTATTAATGTACCGTCACTCCGCTAACACGCCATTACGATTTCCGACTGCCGATCTACTCGTGTGCGGTACTATGTCATTATGAAAGTAAATAATGAATGAGGACAATGCGAACAAATAACAATTGCACGTCACGCTGCATTCCGTAGAGATTATTTGCGATCTATACAGAAAAGCGGCAAGATTGTGACTAGCGAAATATGTCATTTTATGCCGTGGTTGTATAAATGGCTTATCGACTGACAATAATAGGACATCATGTGACATTCTTTAAACTGATTCTCGAACCATACTATACTGCAAGACTTAATTACTAGTAAAATATGCCATAACACACTTCGTAATGTTGATAAAAGCCTTAAAAGCGATGCGATGTAAAAATATACGGTTGTTGGTTGGTGTGGGATGTCATTGGTTAGAGAGACACCTAGGAGTCGGAGAAGGAAAACTATGAAACAAAACCTCTAGATTTGGGTTGAAAGGTTTGCAATACCCAGTTTAAGATGCTGAAACTAGAACTGGAAGTGGAACGTTCGATACAGGTCAATCTCACTACTCATGCTCTCCTGAGACAGTGAACTTCGTAGTACGAACTCCGCAAACGATAAATCATGAAAATCTCGTCGTTCGGGATTCTGCGCTCACCAACATAACAGCCTTTCCAGAGTCGAGAGTAGATAAGATGCTATCAGAAATATATGCAAGAGCAGTCTCGACACTATGGCAGGTGCGATAAGCAGATTGGAGGGGAGGATAGAGGTTGTTGGCAGAGAGGTGGGTGTGAATGCGTTTGGCAATAATACGTTCAGATGATTTGGATGAAAACGTGAGATTAGACACAGGCCGGTGACCCTTGAGGTCAGTGAGTTCAGTTTTAGGCTTCTTTGGCACCGGGGTGACAACAGCATGTTTCATGGATTTAGGGAATTCGGCTGTATCTAAGATTTGATTAATGATGGCAACATAAGATGGGATAAGGGTGGGAAGACATGGCGTAAGGAGACTTTTGGGAAGAGGGTCATTGGGGGCAGTTTTGATATTAACTTTTTGTAAGATTTTAGTTAATTCATCTACTGTGGTTTTTTGAAAATTTGTTAGATAGGGTACATCGGGAGAGCAATTTGGTAGGTCTAAATTACTAACTGGTTTTGTGTCCAAAGTCAGTCGTATGTCGCGTACTTTTTGGTCAAAAAATTTGGCGAATGATTTTGCTAGTTTGTCAGTGTCAACAGTAGGATTTGGGTCACATGTCTGAGGTTTGGTTATCGCTTTGAAAGTGTCAAACAGTTTTTTCTGACTATTTGTAGAAGTTATTTGGTTAGTGTAGTATCGTTGTTTGGATTCTAGGATGATTTTATTTGTTGACTTAACGGCTTCATCAAATGCAATTTTCAGTTCATCAGTTTTAAATTTCCTGTAGATCCGCTCGGCACGGCGACGATCCCTGCGAGCTTTGGAAACGACGGAATCGAACCACGGTTCACGACGATAACTAGAGAAAGTTACAGTTTTGAGAGGCGCGTGTTTATCCAGGGTTTCGTTGAGCTTACGGTGAAGGTCATGGTCGGAGATCGGACAGGATGACAAATTACTGACAATATCACCGCGAAAGTCATCGATATCCACATTACGTAGTTTGCGAGTTTTCTGGGTGATTTTATCCGTTTTGTGTGGTGTGGTACAGTTCGACAAGGTACATGTTACGAGGAAGTGGTCTGAAACTGTCATTCTCATTACGGTGAGGTCAACAATGTTAATGGTGTCGGAGCGGTGCACTATGATGTCAAGAGTATGTCCACATCGTTGGGTCGGTTCATGTACGTGCTGTGTAAGTCCAAAAGTGTCAAATAGATGGAGAGCTTTCTCACGGCTACAGTCGTTGTGAACGTCAAAGTGAATGTTCATGTCGCCATTTTGATGTGAGTCGTACATTATGATATGTATTGTCAAGTGTTTGGTGAATATCACCAAACTGCATATCTAATCAAGTACAGTAAAGACAAACTTATAACAATGCCTTCGTCACAATTACTCTTCCTTTGTCAAAACCATTGACGTGCCCATCCAATGTTTATTTGGAGATGATCGCATGAAGCTCCCGTACGAGGATGAATGCTATGAAAGCCCATACCTATACTGCAAATGTATGACGTCATATGTGGTAGGTTGAATCCAAAATCGCTATGTTTTTTTTCGACAACCTTTTACCAATTGAAGTTGACTGAACAATTAAATGAACATATGGTGGACTAATGGTTATGCAAATGAGACACATATACGTACTACGTAGCCTGACTCCCAAATCAGGCTATCTATGTTATCCTGGGCAAAGTAACATAAAAATAAATAACAAATAAATGTATGCATTTATATCGCAAATAACTGAACGTACAATACATTCAGCCTATGAGATTGTACACATGTTGCAAACCTGTACTCTGCCAATGTACTTCCGAGATACTCATACCTGTCTGTGGTATTACCAGGAATGTCTTTTAGGGGCTAGGGGGCTTGATTTACATGTGCAGCACATGGGAATACAACTAGTAAGAAAACCATACACAATAAGTACAATGACATGAAAATATCCTCCAGATCATAGACAAAGATGCAGGAGATGTGATTGAATGCTCCACCGACACTGCCGACCTGTTCTACGCGAAATTTGAAAGCAATCGGTGAGTTAAGTTAATCAAAACTTACAGATGAAACTTACAGATGAAGTACCAAGTAAAATGTTGCATTTTGTACCATCGATTCCTTTACCCATCCCAACTATCAAAAGGACTAAAGGCACACAGAGAATGGAAACACCATCTACCTCGTGCCAACTGCATGAGAATTACAAACGTCAGGTCGGCATTGCCACGATATTCTGAACAAATTTTAGGACCATAAAAAAATCATGCGGAACATGGTAGACCTCTCTGGCATTCATATGTGGACTGTTCTGCTCTATACTGCATTTCAGTGTTTCCAAGGTAAGATTTTTACTCAAAAAGACACCCTACGTTTTTCATTGGACACATCACTGTACAATATAATAGCGGACAGCATACTGAAACGTGAAATTAAAATTGACCAATCGTCGCTTGGTTTTGACAACTTGATAGTCAAGTCATCCGTAGAATAAACACCAAGTGACCCAGAGAATGACAATTAAACCAATGAAATCATATTGTTTTCTCCGCGCCAGATTAATTTATGGCTTAAACAAATTCTTGATACAGCTTCCGGTACCAATTTTAGAAACTCTGAAAAGGACTATTGCTACAGCCGATAACTTGGTGTAAAAGAATCTAATCTTAAATAAGTAAAGTTTAATTTGTACACAGTAAACTCACATTAGGTTATGTGTTGGCGAATATGATCTTGTTTCAATACTTTGATCAGGTGACATATGATTGTTTTGTGATAATTATGGTATGATAATTATTTTTCAGGTGCAGTGTCTTCATGGGGAGCCGCCTAGACTATGAGACACAGCAGCAGTACACAGTGGCAGTGACAGTAACTGACGGGATCCACACGGCCACTACTCAGTTTTATACCCTATATCAATGTTAAAAAGTGGCAGTATAATGTATACTTCATGCCACAGATGCAGTATCTTCATGGTGAGCCGCCTAGACTATGAGACACAGCAGCAGTACACAGTGGCAGTGACAGTAACTGACGGGATCCACTCAGCCACCACTCAGCTGTATGTCATGGTCAGCGATGTAAATGACCACCGTCCAGTGTTCACGCGTGACCGATATGTGTTTAATATATCTGAGGGTGTGCCTCCACGGACTTTCATTGGACAAGTCAAGGTATGGTATAAGCATAAATATCTATCGCCAAATGGGTCACCAAACGGGTAGCTAAAGGGTCACCAAACGGGTCATCAACGGGTCGCCAAACAGGTGACCAAACGGCTCACCAAACGTGTCACCAAATATGTTCAAAATGACCACAAAATTCAACGTGACTACCAAACTATGAGACTCAGCAGCAGTACACAGTGACAGTAACTGATGGCATCCACTCATCCACAACTCAGCTATATGTTATATGGTCAGCGATGTAAATGACCACCGTCCAGTGTTTACGCGTGACCGATATGTGTTTAATATATCTGAGGGTGTGCCTCCGCGGACTTTCATTGGACAAGTCAAGGTACGTATATTCATTATCGTCATCATTAAGCTTTTTGGAGTCAAAGGCTCTCATAGGGTCATGGCTCGCCAAGTTGCCGGATCGGAGGCTCTTCTCACTTCCTCATACATAGAATGGATTCCACAGCTCTTTTGATCCACTAGAGCAGTGGTTCTCAATCTTTTTATATGGGGACCCAGGAGCATATGTTTACTATTGTAAAATTGAGTTTTGGCGACTAGTACTGGGTCCAGATTCACAGTTTGAAAACCACTGCCCTAGAGTCATGTTCATCCGCATAGTTCAGGACGGCCATAAGGGCGAGAGCTCCAGGGGTCCAGTCTAGGATAAGTCTACGTAAAAGTTCGTCGCTCATCTGTAATAGGTGTCCTAGCCAATGAACTAACTCATCTATGGATAGGTATTTAGTTCGATCTCCGCAAAGCAATGGCTTTGGAACACATCAAGCTTTTGCAGTACGGTGTCTGAAACCACCCGTATTTTTGCTCTGTAAACAATAGTTGGAATGACAACAGCTGTAAACAACCTACACGTGGTGAGACTAGATATCTGCATGCAGGCAGCTCCAAAACCGGGAAGGCCGATTAATGCGTGCCTGCACTTCACTCTCAATGGACGCATTTGCATAAGATGTGTTAATTAAATGAAATTAGCCTCATTCTGTTCATCATGATACAGGACAAACTAGGATAAACTAACACATTAGTGTGACATTACTCACAGGCCACAGACAAAGACGATGGTCTCATGGGCGAAGTCCAATACGACCTTCCCTCCGTATGGAAAGAGGACACATTCTTCCTCAGTTCAATCTACGGCAATCTCTCGACCTTCCCTTCTGACCATAAAGTACCGTAACTCTCACAGGCTACAGACAAAGACGATGGCCTCATGGGCGAGGTCCAATATGACCTTCCCTCCGTCTGGAAGGACACTGTGTTCCTTAGTTCAATCCACGGCAATCTCTCGACCATTGACCTTCTACAACTAGAAACCATCGACCTTCTATACCTAACCATTGACCTTCAGACTCTAACTAACCATAATGGAACTACCAAGACCACAGACAAAGATGACGGCCTCATGGGTGAGGTTCAATACGACCTTCCCTCCGTGTGGAAGGACACGGTCTTCCTCAGTTCAATTCATGACAACCTCTCGAGTTTCAACCTTCTATCTTCGATCTTAGTAATGGAGTAACTATAATGTCACTCACAGGCCACAGACAAAGATGACGGACTCATGGGCGAGGTTCAATATACGACCTTCCCTCCGTATGGAAAGAGGACACATTCTTCCTCAGTTCAATCCACGGCAATCTCTCGACCTTCCCTTCTATAACTGACCATAAAGTACCGTAACTCTCACAGGCTACTGACAAAGACGATGGCCTCATGGGTGAAGTCCAATACGACCTTCCCTCTGTTTGGAAGGACACGGTCTTCCTCAGTTCAATCCATGGCAACCTCTCGACCTTCACGAAGTTTGACGCAGAACGAGAAGACAAAATCATGCTAATAGTTGAGGCCCGAGACAAAGGCAATCCCGCTCTCGTATCCATGGCAACTATCGTGATATATGTATCGGATGTGAACGATAATCCACCGGTGTTTGGGGACAGTTCCGTGTCCATTGTGTTGGAAGATGGGAGCATGCCACAGGATTTTTATCAGGCTCAGGTCAGCGTATTATATACTCACATACAGTACCAATAATAGCTGGATGTTTTATTCATGTGGTTACATGGCACATGTAATTGATCTCGACTCTCAGCTTTTCACTATGTGGCATTTGTGGCTGAATCATTTGCTTTTGTGGGAATGTCGGTTTTGACCTCTTGTGGTTAGTTCAATCGTAACGCCTTTTCAAAAAGACCTTGACCATAGCTGTAAATGAAGCCTACCATTGAACGTTATCATGACGTTATCACATCATGTGAATTTTGACCGACAGAAAACTTTGTTGACAAGGCAGATCATTGTGGCCGACAAATTAATCCCATTATAAACTTTGTATTACGAAAATTACCTGATGAACATATTCAACCAGTGATTATATGTTCAAATGTTACTGTATGCAGGCAACTGACCGAGACAAGACCGCAGCTAACCAAGTCATACAATACAGTCTCCAATCTGGTGATGGGACACTATTCACTATCAACAAAGACACAGGATACATCTCAGTGACAAAGACACTAGATTTGGATGGACGGGATATACTGTCGACATATCGACTAGAGGTGGTGGCGGCAAATGTACGGAAGTATGTCGGTGATGGAAGTGGAGTTGCTGTTCTCACTCTGAATGTCGTTATCAAGGTAATTATTGTACAAAATCACATAGTCTATTGAGCGACTAGATCCTGATGGACCGGATATATATATGGTCGACGTATCGACTAGAGGTGGCCGCGACAAATTTACGCAAGTACGTCGGTGAGGGGAGTGGGGTGGCTGTGCTCACTCTGAAAGTCGTTATTGAGGTAAAGTTCTGTTACAAAATCACCTATTGAGGTACTAGATCGGGATGGACGGGATATACGGTCAACGTATCGCCTAGAGGTGGTCGCGTCAAATGTACGCAAGTATGTCGGTGATGGGAGTGGAGTGGCTGTGCTGGCTGTCGATGTCGTTATCAAGGTAAATTTTGTACTGTACTTCGAATATTATGTGTAGCTCAGTGGTAGAGTGTTCGCTGTAGAAGTTCTGATAGCTAGTTACATCTGTCCTCGGAAGGCGAGAAAAAAACCCATAAATCCTGCCCACATCTGGTGGTTTTCTTCTGGTTCTCCGGTTTCCCCACCATGATAACATCGGTCACTATGTTGGACATAGATTGCACAACATTAGTGACTCACAGCCCATAAACAAGTAAAAAAAACCAAACTTATATACCGCTCGTTAAATTAAATGTCACCAGTGGTAGAATTTCGCCATGCTAGAGACCTCTGCATGTAATAGCTGCATGAGTAGCACAACCGTACTCCCCAACCCATAATATATTCACCATTGAAAGTGAATATCAATAAATTGGTACTTTTAGTACCAATTTTACAGGCTAGGGAAACGTGTTCTCACTCACAGAACATCGAGATATCACTCAGAACAATTTTCAGTTAAAACGTCGATCTCCCAGTCCGAGATTCGAACCCACTCTGGATAGTGGATACCAAATGAATGATAATTATGTTTTAACGAACTGAGGTCTTCCCGCCCTAACACTCCTTTGAAATGAATCGCTCTTGCACATATATGCATACGTACCACAATAGATTGCAGTTGATAGGTCCTTCTACCCTTTACATTGGCACACACATTTCCTGAACTTTGAATGTATATTATGTATATAACTGTTTATAAGAATTATACATAAAGTTAATACAATCCCCCAGGACAAGAACACGAAGCCACCGGTGTTTCTGCGAGACTCCTACAACTTTAGTGTGATAGAAAACTCTCCTGTCAATCAAGTTATCGGAAGGTGAGATCATTGTATTTTAGTTTTCTTACAACATATAACAAATTTTCTGTAACATAATGATGAATTTGAATTCAAAATATCTACCTAACATGAGTTAAAAGTTAAACTCGCTTCATCAGAACTGATTCACTTCCGCGCAAACCACCAGTATTCTTGCTAGTCTCATCACTGTTTGTGAGTGCTAAAAAACATTTCATTCTCCTTTAAATAGTCATCCCCTGCCACAACAGTTTTTCTTTCTTGTATTGGTAATGATAGTGGCTGTGATGTAATGAAATCAATTAATCCTTATTTTTTATTTATTTATTTATTAGAAAAATGTATTTGTACCCCACCCATGCGATGCAGCTAAAGCAATGTTTACACAAAAAATGTGTCTCGACTCGGCGCTGTTCAGCATGTACACTACAGTAAACATGGGCCGAGCCATGCGAGAAACTATAATAAATTCCAGAGATGGAGACTCAAGCCCCCAATGCCAACAGACAAGCTACAGTATACGGTCAGTCAATGATATGGGACTGTTTGGCTTGCAATGATATGTCAATATTTGTCATTTACAGGATAGAGGCCAGGAACTGTACTCAAGCCATCAATACCAACAGACGAACTACAGTATAGTGTCAGGCAATGATATGGCACTGTTTGGGTTGTGTTACACTGTTACAGGATAGAGGCCAGGGATGGAGATTCAAGCCCTCAATACCAACAGACGAACTACAGTATAGTAGCAGGCAATGACTTGGATCTATTTGACTTGTGTTACACTGTTATAGGATAGAAGCGAGAGATGGAGACTCAAGTCCACAATACAAACAGACAAGCTACAGTATACGTAGAGTCAGGCAATGATATGGGTCTATGTGGTTTGTGTTACACTGACAATCATATGGCACTGTTTGTCATTGGTTACAGGATAGAGGCCAGGGATGGAGACTCAAGCCCTCAATACCAACAGACAAGCTACAGTATACGTAGAGTCAGGCAATGATATGGCACTGTTTGGGTTGTGTTACACTGTTACAGGATAGAAGCGAGAGATGGAGACTCAAGTCCACAATACAAACAGACAAGCTACAGTATAGAGTCAGGCAATGATATGGGTCTATGTGGTTTGTGTTACACTGGCAATGATATGGCACTGTTTGTCATTTGTTACAGGATAGAAGCGAGAGATGGTGATTCAAGCCCCCAATACCAACAGACAAGCTACAGTATAGAGTTAGGCAATGATATGGTACTGTGGTTTGTGTTACACTGTTTCAGGCAATCATATGGCATTTGTCATTGGTTACAGGATAGAGGCTAGGGATGGTGACTCTAGCCCTCAATACCAACAGACAAGCTACACTATAGTGTCAGGGAATGATATGGGTCTTTTTAGCTTGTGTATAGTATCAGGCAATGTAGAGCACTGTTTGGCTTGAGTATAATGTCAGAGAATGATTATGGCACAGTTGGCACTGTTGGGCTTGAGTATAGTGTCAAGCAATGATATGGTACTATTCAGCTTATGTTAATCTTTTACAGGATAGAAGTGAGGGATGGAGACTCAAGTCCACAATACCAACAGACAAGCTACAGTATAGAGTCAGGCAATGATATGGCACTGTTTGGGATCAACACAGCTGGAGAAATACTGGTCAAGGGCTACATTGACAGGGACCCACCCAACATGCACCTCTATTTTGCTCTTGTGGTGTGTACAGTAAGCTACTGTTATCGTAGGAAAAGAGTAATTTGATATTCCATTTTGATGTGGCCGGTAAAGTATTCATACTAAAAAACTCAAATTTCAACACCAAACTCCCAACAAATTAATGTCTGGTCATATAACATAACATCAACCGGCATGGAAGTAAGCTGCTGCATAAGTGCAGAGCCTGCTCTAAAGTGGCTTAAGTTTCTCTAACCAATGGTGAAGCTTGCATTTTGATGAACACTCATTTTTACAAATGAGTTGCACTACGGGTCATGTAAGTAAGATGCGTTACCTAACAACATCATGGAGATCATAACAAACACACACCAGACAGTTTGTGTCATGTTTGGTTTTTGGCGACAATATGTTTTGCACTGTACATTGGCAACATTTATTCGCTAAAAGCAATTTAAGCAAAATACACATACGTAGAGCAACACATACATAGAGATACCCTTTGCCAATTCCTGATGGTATCCATCGCAATCCGTGATAACTAGTTTGTGTTTTCAATGGTGACACAATCATATTTGGTCATAAATTTCTGAAATCTTTCTCAGGTGAAAGCAACTGACGTAGAGATAGGAGCATTTCAAACTGCCAATGTTTCCATTACCATCATCGATGACAATGATAACCACCTTGCCATCATAACTGGTGTCACAATTATTTGGTCAGGTGAAAGCAACTGATGTAGAGTTAGGAGCATTTCAAACAGCCAATGTATCCATTACCATCATAGATGACAATGACAACCACCCAGTGTTTACCAATGGTGAGTTCATTATAGTGCATTACAACTATTTCAAAATATGCATCATCCTGGCCGACATATCATTATAATAGAACAGTACTTCATAC
>WNLI01060220.1:0-11146 GCA_025802215.1 Wirenia argentea
GTGTAGCATCGTCCCTCAGCCGAAGCGGCGTCGGGAGATACGACGGCTTCGGGACGATGATACACCGTATCCACCCCCAAACTGAACGACAACTAATAGTATTGACGAGGAATTAAAATACAGTAATGTATACCGTACCCAGGCCAGGGTTAAAATTCTTAAAAGATTGTTTCATGAAATATTTTACTGGGATCTCTCCCTATCAACATTTTTTTTATGCACAACCTTTCTGGTGCATGCAGAAATGTCAGCACTCAGGAGCCATCTAAAAACTCAAAGAGTGGAAAGGCCCAAGGGCTGCTTTCCTAGAAGGTTGGAGTCACACTCGTCGACCTAACAGCAACATAATTATGATACGGTGTGGCTATGTGACATGGGGTCAATCTGAAGCTGCTGCTGCTGATCCAGGATGGACACGTCATGGTCTCCTTCTTGATAGAGCTTCTCTCAAATTAAAGTTTCAAGCTCCGACTCAGTGATGGCAAAATCAGTCGCTTGAGAAGCATTTGTGACGGGGTACCACGGTCAGGGTTCACACTGGGTGCAAAATTGTTTGTGCCAGGCTATGTGCCAATCTAATTTTTGTTGTGCCAATATCAATTTTCATGTGTCTGATAACTAACCAAGTTTATTATAATTATAACGTCATTGTGAATCTAGGTCATTGTACTGAAATGAGTACTGGGAATTCCAAAATGTCGGGCTTAGTAGTTCAGTGAATGGAAATATTGTTGCCGTGGATTTTTAGAAACTGTGAAGCTAATGTTGCAAAAATGAGATGGCTAGACTGATAAAAATGTGACCAATACATCCAGGTTGGTAAATAACAACTCCTTTGTGCCAGAGCTTGTGCCAATTTAGTTTTTTAAGTGCCAAAGTAGTTTTTAAAATCGCCAATGGCACGAAATGCGCGCGTAGCGTGAACCCTGGCACTGGCTGTGAGCAGTTGATGTAGACTATACACCATGGGTGAAAATATATGTAAACGGATAAACGGAAAGGAAGTGACACGTGGTCTGTTGTTGCTACGATTGCACCATACATTATCATCCGCCGTGATTTCTAGTAGAATGACGTGCAGAATGGCATGGCATTCCTCGATATGTGTATACAGTAGTAGGTCATGCACCATCTATGGATTGAGTAAAGTATTGTGTTTATTTCACACAACGGTACTGAAAATGTTCGCTCGGCACATTCGTATTATACGAGTCGTATATTATGATATCTATTGTATTTTATTATCCGAACTAGTTTCTAGTATTTACCTATAAGCGTGCTGATGGCGCTGCATTCCCGGATTGGCGTAGTATCCCATGGGCTGACTCTGTACGGGTTGTGGGTATCCGTTGTACGCTGCGGCGAGATAAGCGTAGATGTTGGGATCGAGAAGAGCGTAGGGCCAGGCCATGGCGAGACGCTGACGTTTGTCCTTCATCCGTCGGTTTTGGAACCAAACCTGTGGAGTTGGAAGGACAAAATAATTGTTTGAATGGAAATAAAAAATATTATAAAGTAGGTACCGTAACATAATATACACCGACTGTGTAACACAATATAGGCGTACCTACTTTGGCACAAGAAAAATCACAAATCAAAATTGCTCGTGTCCCCAAACGACCAAATGTGTCCACACTAAAATTAGGTACCAGTGACATGTTTAGTGTCATGAAAAATGCCAACAAAAATGCCAACAAGGAAAACTGTATCCCAACAAGAAAAATGCGATGAAATAAATACGTATAAATTATTAAACAATTTTATTTATAGTTAGTTAGTTAAAATTTATTGTGAAAGTACATTTTACAATACGTAGTATACAATGTATGTACAGAATTCGTTATAACGAGTTGGTAAGAAATTTATAAAATTATAATGGGGTAGGCCCAATAATGAAAATTAATTTGGTTGTACTGTAATGGTTATTATCAAATGTGCCAGTATTTTGTTATCGACGCATTTATTGTTCGCATTATTCCTATAACCACATATTGTTTCATGTAACCTATAGCCTACAAACAGTACAATAATTGTCATAACAGGCTCCATTCCAAGATGTTGTTCAGACATTCCCAAATCCGGCAACCCATCCATAGTACTAGTTTTACACAGGTGCAGCTCCTGACTCTCGTTCGCAAGACACAGGTGGTCGAAGAATAATGTACACGTGCGAAGCTGCTGCAGCGCGTCCGAATATACCCACATATGAGTACCTATCGATCATAGTGCATGTGTGGACACTGCACTGTCGCAATCGTATCGCGGCCGTCCATACTGCGGCATTTATAAATAGCACAGTACCATAGGGTGCCGTATATATCAGCGTATGAGCGATGCGGTAGTGAATAAATACCGTAGCTCCATCTAAATAATCGGCGTAAAGTTGTATAGTTTGTATGTGGTTAATTTGCTTGGCCTCCATAATCTACTTAACCGAGAATACGATTTCCTCATTTCAAATTAATGAACATTGTCTATATTAACTACTAGGTATTGTTACTTTAAGGCAAAGTAGGAGTGATACATATATTATGTTTAAAAAAAATCCTACCTTGATTGTGCTCTCGGGAAGGTTGAGCGAGTTGGCAAGTTCACACCGTCGAGGTCGTGACACGTAGTTTTCTTTGACGAACTCTTGCTCCAACATCTGCAGTTGTTCTCGTGAGAAGGCCGTGCGATATCGGCGGATTTGCGGTTCGTCAGGATGTCCGTCGATACCTGGGAAGGAAAACACAATTATTATTTTTAATACGTGCTTTTTGTTAGAATAATATATCATGTTGCGATGGATTTGATCTCCTCTTGTGCCCGTCTACATATGTATTTAGGATTTACATTTTTACATAATATCATAAACAAATCCATTTCAAACTCAATATTATTTTCAAATAATCTCCAGAACTGGTATTTACATATGGGTCGCGTGACTGTCTGAAACTACTACGTGGCATACATTATTTGTATGTGTATTTTATCAATGTCAAACATAATCAAATAACAAATTGGGCACCTCTTTCATCCATCTATAACAGAGCTAGAAGGAAAAGATGAATGCAAATTTTGTTCATATGTATGTAGTTGCAATTGCCTTCTTGAGAGAAAGAGCCTACGTTACAGTGATGTGTTTAAAATGTATTCAGACGTAAAGGATGTTTAAGTAGTTAATTACAGATATAGGCTAATCTACAGAAATTATACAGTAGCTTGTAGGCTAAACATACGACACAATTTTAATTGTCGACTATGTTTATTTTCTAATTAGTCACATTGCACGTAACATCGCCGTTGTGCGCGTGTCGCTGTCACGAAAATCGACAGAATAAACGAGATTTTCGTGAAATGTGTCATGACGTCACCAATAGTGTCATGATCACATCTACATTCGATTGTTACATTTCACTCTCTGTTTAACATTTCGCGAACATCCGGCGAATTAAAAAGTCATCCACCACCGAAAACAATGTAAAGTAAGTAAGCGGAGTAATTAAAACACGATTTTTAACATATATTACGTTTTTCGATTGTCCAATTCCGAATACGTTTAGTAGTTAATTTGGTTGAATAAAAGTGGGGGAGGAGTGTTGTGTGATTGGTTATTTGAACGTCAACCAAACGTCCCAAATGTGTACACTTGTTAACATTCGAATCGTAATGAACCGGAAAACAATATATGAGTGTAAGTAAATAGGGGGTAATTAAATCCCAATATATTTCGTTCAATGTGTCAGTCTGGTAGGGTAACTGTTAATCTACAATAATTCTAGATGCTGTTGCTCAAAAGGGGCGGAGTGTTGTCGTCATTTCAGATGACATTTTACTATATAACACACAATCTATACATGCGTGATTCTTCGCATAAGTTTTTCTCAAGCGGATCTTTTACAAATACATAACTTTCTACCAAATAATCAACTGTCTGATCTATGTCCAAATGAGTCCCTATCAAAGGCATTATATCAGAATTAGCGGAAATTTGTCGAACATTCAAAGAGAGAGATGCATTACAGATAAAATCCTTAATTGGATAAATTTCCTGGGGGTATTAAAAATTACCTAACTGCCGTAACACATGCACATCTACTTAAACTTAATAGCAATTAAAGTCTTTTAAAATTGTTGCTAAACATCCCCCAGGGACCTCACATATTCGGTGTCTTTTACAAAGCGCCGCGTTAGCATATTCCTGGGTGTAAACAGGTGCCGTAAGTCTGCGGGGTGTTGTGCTAGTAACATTCTGCCCACTTAGGGATGCACGCGCCTTTTACGATATTCAGACTTTTCACGCTATGCTCCTTTAAATTCCGACTTGGAGCGTTTAACCTGCGGCACGTTGCGTAAAATAAACCTCACGAGAGGATTATTTGTAAAATCGCATAAAGGGGTATTGTCTGATAAGGTGATAATCACTTGAAATGGACATTTTCATTCGTTTGATGCAGGGTCCTAATGAATATTATATAGCTCGTAATGGATGGATGCAACGTTTCTTGCATTTCCATGTAACATTATAGCAAAGTGGAATTATAATCCACAAAGGGCGATAATTCAAACAAAATGAATAATTTTGTTACAAGAAATAGCTCTAATGAAAATGGAGTTCCCCAATTCACGTGTCGGTTTTAGGACCATTTCATTTCGAGTTTTCGACTATTCAATTATTACCTCCCCTTACTTACAATCTTATACTGTAGCCAATGATGTATGCTATTTAAAATCAATAACTTGTATTATTCTGTAAAACCTACAATGAAGCATGATATATATCCAAGAAGGCGTATAATTTGATGTTTTGCACCACCTTTGACAATACGACACTACACCTGTATTTAAACGTCATCCACAGGTGTTTTATAATTAGATGACATCAAAGAAATCACGCAAATATATCGAATTACTATCACGACATGCCGAAAACACTGACTTACACCATTTAGCAATTTTACTGTTCTGATTTTAACAGTTACATTTATGAAGTATATACACACTGTCTGGTACAATAGTTATTGAACAGTGATTCAATATTGCGAGACAAAGTCAAAATTGCCCCAAACCACATAAAACTTTAAACATTTAGCGCGAGATCATGAGTATTTTTCCATAAATAGGAAATGAATAGCAGCATTAATTGTTATTTCCTTTAATCTTATACTAGGGTAATGAGCTGAGTTATTTTATTGCTCAAAATAATGTATTTACATTGTATTTTACTGGGGATGTAAAATTTTACGATATTATGTATTATGTAATGTGGGAATAGGTCTACTAAAACTCTACATAGTCACGCGGTACATTTGGTGTTTGATCTCAAGTCGTTTTTCCTAACATGTATAATTTTGATATTATACATCCTTACAAATTTTAAATTGGTCTATAGAAGTTAAATGGATCACGCAGGCCTAACGTGGGAAATCTATTTTAAAATATGGCGGCTTCAGCCCCAAAATGGACCCCTGAAGTTACAATAATCAAATTCATTAAAATTGTTTGATTTATACGGTATGACAACTAAATCTTGAAACATGGATACTTTGATCAATCATTGGATGATTTGGAACGCTAGATGGTGGTTAAATACTCATAAATAAAAATAAATTTTATTGCAGAATGTCGTTCGGTGCAGGTTGTTATTACATCACTGTGTTCAACTGCGAAATTAATTATAAAATTAATTGTGAAATTATTTTAAAATTAACTACAGTATTGTACATATAAACATCAAAAGGATAGGTATTAAGCAAACCCAGTCATGCAGTATTACAGTTTTTACCATTCTTAATATATTATGACGTCACAAATATTTGCTACATATCCAATATGATAGACGTCACAAAAAGTGTGAAGGATGCGTACAGACACACTTGAAATCCACTAAATGTCTAGGAGCTGTGCTACCCATAAATCTCGACCAGATTACAGTAAATAGCCACTATAAGTCGAGTGGCCAAGGATACCATACAAGGGCATTTAAACAGGTGTAAACCCAAAGATCAAAGGAAGTTTTATTAAAGGAGTGCTTCTCCGTTAAGTATTGTTGTGAGCCGATTACGTGGATTTTATTTGTCGCGGGTAAATTTTATTTGAAATTTATGGCGAAATTAGTGACCATTTCCCGTAGGACGTAGCCTACAAGTGATTAGTGGTGCGTTGTGAGGTTATAAGTGTACGTAATTTAGCGTTGAAATGGCGGTCATTTAACTTTATTAAGGGAGGTAATTTAGTCGTGATTCCCTTTGGTCTATTATACGATTCATTAGTTGATTTGCCTCCCTTTTTTAGAATGAGGGATGGGCGACATAAAACTGACTGATGGTCTTTTATAGACACGTTTAACGTTTTGTGGGGAATGACCAGCATTGTACAATGATCATTAATATCACTCAATTTATATGTAGATTTAATTAATTTGCCTATTTTTTTCAGATCGATTTTTTAGATGTAATTTTTTCTTCTAAATATTGCATAGGCATTATACCTACGCCCAATAAGAAGATATTATATTCACGCGTGAATAAATTCAAAACTAACAACAGTATTGTAGTGTAGGGCCTACTAAGCTAATAAAACGCATGTGTGGATTTTATGTTCTGCATAATGACTGAACAAAGACATGTACTGCAAACAGTGGGCATAAGTAAGCCTAGGCTACATGTATCTATTCAAACGGAACCAACATAAGTGATGAATATTTTCACATTTATCAAGGGAGATAACGACATAAAAAATAAGTAGTAGTACTACCTACAAATACACATCTCAGCAGACTGCTGCAATTGATTGTAGTCTTGAAGTGCAATGTGCTAATACTCAATACAAAAATGTTTGGCCCAAGACAAACTTATATTTATAAGCCCCATATTATTCCATAACACTTATTCTACACCAATCAGCACAGTTGCTACAGATGAGTGACGAACAATGGACGTTACACCATCAGCGTACTGTAACCGTGCACACAGCAAGCCGTCAGCCGATCGATTTCATAACTAATAGTATTGATTTTGATCTTTATGAAAATTTAACATTGAGGTGTAGCCTACACAGTCTCAGTTTAAGCTAGTATAGACTAGGACTACTCTATAATATTAATTAGTTTGTCGAAACAAAAATTAAATTGCAGTCATAGTAAGCCTACATAAGCCTATATTGATATGTACAAGTATATATGTGATACAATAGGCCTATTATTATGCAACGAAACAAAATTAAAGCAAAATACTGAAATACACACCATATTTGACGGGTCGTTCTGTGGCCATTTTCCAGGAGGTGCGTTCTTCCCCACAAACGTCTACGTCATCAGAATCGGTGTAGTTGGGCGGTGACGCGCTCTTTCTGTCGTAGAGCTGTTCGCTGGAGCATTTCGTCGGTGGGTAGAATGGAGTGTTCTTGGGCAGGGCATTGGTCAGGTGGCGTTCCACTTCCATGTTTTGAAAGTTTAGTTTCTCAGCAGTTCAATAAAGTCACGAATGAAAACTGATCACTATTCGGTAACAGACACAAGTATGAGTATTATAGACGGTGAAACTATAATGCTAATGCTAATTTAATTCAAGGATAAGCTATATAAATCGTATAACATATAACGTTTAATGATACTAATAATTTTACAGATGTAACAGGTTGAACAAATCTCTGAAACTGATGACCATAATTTGGCGTGGTCAACTTTTATTGCACGGTGAGCGAATTAGAGTTATCACGTGATAATGTATGCAAATGATCACAGTAAAGGTATTATCTAACGATGTTTGAAAAGTCAGTCGCGTCTCGGCTTACTCGATGTCTGAGGAACAATCTAAATCCGCCCTAAGCCACTTACAAATCAAAACAAACTCGCTAAATCCGAACAGCGTCGATATAATGGCGGACATTGTGTGTTCGTCAAATAATCGAACGGTTATTGGGCGCGTGTGATTTCAAGGGGCGTGTTTTACTCGAACGCGTCTGCCCAAATATTGACTTGAGCAGACGACGTTTTCTCGTTGGTGGATTGTGGCCAATTTGTGGGGGGGTTGTGTAGATAACGGAGGCGGATCACAATAGTGAAACTGTATGCCTAATCATCACACAGTGGCGTTTTGGCGGTTGAGAGTTTGCTCCAGGTTTGAGATGGTGTCATCTTAGCCTTTTATGGTGGTAAGTGACCCTAAGTGAGCAGGATATTGTTGAGGTCAAAGATCACAATTTTAATTCATTAAATCGTATTATTATACAGTGGGCCTTTAATTTTGTTTGCAGTAGGGCGCCAGGTTATGCATTCCTAAAATCCATTTGAGCTCTTCAAAGGCATACAAAAACACAACAAAGTTAACATTCTCTGTTCTAATAATAATAGTCTGAGGAAAAAAAAAATGAATTACAAAATTTCATGAATAATTTCGGGGTTTTTTGTATGCAGTAGGCCTAGGCGAATGATCTTTGGGCTAAACTTGACTTTTCTTCGATGTAAAAAAAAGTTGTGCGTACTATATAGCACAATATACACAATATAAACAAAATCAATTACAGAATTTGACAAATAAATGTTCTTTGAATATTATACAGATGATCGTAGCGCTAAACTATTAAAACTTCAATTTCAACAAGAATTGTTTATGAATAAACTGTAGACATACGACACAATTTCGTGTACCAACAAAAAAAATGAAATTTACCAACAAGCTATAATAATTGTGATCTGTAGGATATTGACATACCAGCATAATAATTAGTTTCTTTTTCTTCATTTTAACCATAACAAAAGTGTCTTCTATCTACATACCAAATTAACTAATCATTTCACACCTGAAGCACAAAAACACGTAAGCCAGACGTCACATGCATGACGTCCTAATCGGCAGCCATTACTCGGACTACAAAATGGTGTTATAATCACAGGTTCGAGTTTCTGCCACCCTAGCGGATTATCTGTGTTGTTAGACTTGCTGCTGCCTATAATCTGATCGATTTTAGTGAGTCGGATTTGTACCTGGAGGTGTGAACATCAATTATTAGACATCTGTGTAGTGTTACTCGATCCGAAAAGTGAAATTAGTGTGCAATTTAAAATGACCATAGGCAGATAATTTAGCATGCACCCCTACATGTAGGCATATTTGCAAATAAAACTAAAAGACACCGCCGTTGATCGATAACTGGGTACATCTGATGATATGCCTGATTACTTCAAACGTTGAACAAATGAATGATACATTATGTAGCCTACATGCAAAACATTATCAAATCCATTTTCAAATTCAACAACATTGCTGTCGAACCATCCATCCATCCTACTAGTTATGCGCAGTTCCAGCTGCTGGGTGTCGTTCGCAAGACGGCAGTGGAAGAATGTGCACTACTGCACGTGCGAAGTTGCAGCAGCGCAGCCGAATATATCCGCGTATGAGTACCGCATGTATCGTATAGAGTGAACACTGCATGCACTGCAGCAATCGTATAGCGGGCGTCTATAGCGCGGCATGTACTGCATACTCTTGTATATCGGTGCCGTATATACCAGCGTATGGGCGCCACAATATATAGTGAATGATAGAATAAGCACATACTGATGTATATATAGTGTACTGGGGAGGTTGTGGCAACTGGTGGTGTTTGGGGATTATGTTTGATGTGGTACATGTGTATATTGTAATTATACCCTACACTGTGTTTCGTCACCGTTCGTGTGTGTGTGTATAGTGGGATGATGAGGTGAATGTCAGAATGTGCATTTACTCCTATTTCACAATGAGTGAAGCTGGTGTGGGAGTAGATGGCCCGTGGCTATTACGCCCTATTCAATTCGTTTGATCTTGTTGGGTATTTTTTTTAGAAAAATCAGTCCACAAAAAGTTTCCTTTTAGTAAGTTGTTGTAATCTATACCAAGATACACACTAAATACTCTCTACCTAGATATTATTGTGACCATACTTTAGCGGTCAAGGGGACACCGTTGTTCGTGCGACATTCGGTATTCTGTAACATTAGAATTTAGAGAACCATGAATTATTATCCCATTGCGATTAGATGTCCCTGTGCGATGTGCGGATATTGGCAAGCTCTCAAACTTTTAATTATCACACTTTGATGATAAAATGAAATTTCTAACGACCATAAAATTGACAAAGGATCAGAGACGACCTGAAAATTGCTTCTTCTGTGTCTTGTACCATATTTTCTCTAGGGACGTTCACAATCTTCAAATCCATTATGTAACACAATGATGACCTGTAAAGGGAATTCGATTATACTTTGAAGTATTGTGTTCTACGATTTAAAAACATTAATTCAGAGACAAGTTTTGATACGAACTTTTATTTGGAAGAAAGATAATGGCGTAATATCAACCGAATTATATTGTTGCATGAAATGAAATTAGGCAAATTTTCAGATAGGCTTATATTATAAATACAAATGAATATTAATTTTTGACTTGCATAAGTATAAATTATTTGTTTTTAATATTTAATATTTTATGTTAAATGTAGGCATATACATGTACCGTATGTGTGTTTTATTCTTGCCTATAAGCTTTAATCGTTATAAACATTTATATTATCGTATTTTTTTGGTAAACGGAGACACACTTTTTCCCGCAGACGAATTTTTACAGTCTATATGCCTAAATTATGTGATTATAACTTACTGTGTATGTTTAACTGTTAAATTATTACCCTTATGATCGGTTGCATTTAGTTATATTGTCATTTTAACGACTGCTAAACGTATTACTGTCACATATTTTCCATTATGCCCCAAGCACCTCACGTTTACATCTCGTATGTACATGTAATGTGTGGTCTATCACTCTAGATCTTCTTACCGTTATTTCGTGGACTTCAAAAATGAATCAAACGATCGTTTATTACCCATAAATACTTCGGTGTATCTGGCTTTGTAAAGTAATAAGGAGAAATCGTTAAATTATTATTACTCTAATAAAATCAAAGGCCTGGTCGCGAATTTTCCCTCATAACGATTATTATATTCATAAAATTTTAGTATCCTTCAAAGGTTCGATTGTAGAAACGCCTTGGGGAAATGAACTGTCTTATGAGTCGACAAATTTCACAAATCTCGTACATGCGTTGTAGGCCGTCCGCCGTAAAATGTCCGATAAATTTCCGTTGCACGGTTCTCGTCGCTACATTTTGTTTGTGTGACCTT
>WNLI01060331.1:0-11146 GCA_025802215.1 Wirenia argentea
GCATGCAGTTATAAGTCTCACTCGTTGAGTGATCGCAGTCAGTCTACTGACTAAAACGCCTGATATTATTATTATTAAAAGGTCATATTATAGCCTAGTAAGACGATTGTTTAAATTCTGAACCCCAATTTAAATTTATCCATCAACTTCTTTCATGGTTACACGTGAGCAGGTTGGTAATAGGAAGTTCAACTTCTTTCACATAGAAGGGTAACACAGCAACATGACTGTGTCAAAATAGGTTCTGAGACTGAGATTTATACAGTAGCAACCTAAAGCGAAACAGGAACTACCATTTCCATTTAGGTTGCTATTGTATAAAAATAGGTACCAAAACCTATTTGTGTACATGTGCCATGCTCTTATTTGTAGGAAGTTGAACATTTTTATTACAAATTATTATGTTTAATAGTATCATGAAAGGAGTTGAGAGACAAATTTTAATGTGTGGCTATGATATTGCAGATAATGAAGACTCAGTACGAGACAATGTCCAAGACATCCTCCTCTGAGTCGGAGCATGTCAAGGCTGAGAGAAAGGAGATGAACAAGAAAATCAGTAACCTCGAAACTAAGTAAGCTTCTAATATTTTGTTTCCGCTGTGTATATGACAGGTCTCTTGTTTGCCACTAATGGCCCACTATAGTACTAGAGCAATGAGTGACGGAACATCGGGAAATAATATTCTTGTGATTTGTTGTCAAAAATATCAATTTGGTATAGCAAGAGCCCGCTGGTACACTTAGATTTGTAATTTGATCGTTAGATCATATTGCTCGTTATGATCTTATATTTAGTGCGAAAAAGTGTGATACCTTATTGTGGCCGTTTGAATATAGATAGGTGAAATACATTTTAAGGGAAATTTGTCATTTGAGACATAGGACCCTTGCCATCATTTTTTGGAAACTGTGTGCGTAGGCTAGGCTATAATATTTTGCATTTGACAAAAATTAAATCGGCTACGATTTACAAAGTAGGAAAAGATATTGTTAGGCTACAAAAACAACTTTTGAAGGAGAATCGGGCTAGACAACTAGACATTTAATAATTGCTCCGTTGATGTTACACAGTCCTTGTATTTATCTTTTCAGAATCAGAAATCAAGATGTCAGTATTGGTCAACTAAAAAGTAAGTGCTACATTAATATAATAAATATTTCATATATTTGAGAATTTAAATGATATCTAATGGTATTCTATAGCATGAACATGATTTATGTATTTATTTATACGAGTACAGCCTGTACATAATTATTGTATACAAATAGTATTATTTATAAATTTATAACTATATAATTTCTATATTAATATATGAATGATAACAGTGATTATAACATCATAATTCACCCAGGATTTTAGCAACTACGAATATATGTACTTATTTACAATATAATACAAAAATTTTTATACGAACATTATTGTCCATGTCAAAAAGGAGGACGAGAAACGCATCGAGGCATTTGAAATGTGGTGTATACGCAGACTCCTTAAAGTTTCATACAAAGATCGCCGAACAAACGTATGGTGTTAAACAAAATTGCTACAGAAAGAAAACTTCTTAATATAATAAAATCCAGGAAACTCTGATACTTTGGGCACGTAAATCGCAATCAAGACAGTCTTGAAAAAACAATACTAGAGGGGGGTGTCGAGGGTAAAAGATCACGCAGCCGCCAACGTATGACTTGGACAGACAATGTCAAAACTTGGATGGGCATGAACAACGGGGATGCAAGAACTCTAACCCGTGACAAACAAGAATGGCGACATGCTGTCATCGAAGCACTGACAAGTGCATGATACAAAATGATGATGATGATGATGATATATACCCCCGATTTTACTGTTGAAGTCAGGCCTGTATAGCTCAATTGGTAGAGCATTCTGTCCGGAAGGTTGCGGGTCCGGGTCCTGTTACAGGCTTTGATTTTTTCATTGAAATTATTTTTTTATCTAACTAACCAAAGCGTGTCTGTGGTATGTCGGCGCGTCCAGGGGTCGACATATATTCTGGGTACAGGTTACATATGTCACAGAGGTCACATGACGTATCAAATCTAAGTTACTTCGATATGTGACCATACAACCACAGAAAATCACATAATCGATTGGATCAATGCCGAGATACTACAACGTCAAGACGTTCTTGCAAAACGACGAAAAAAGGAAGGCATATCAATAAGACGACACCCACCCACTATGAACAGCGATGAGGGGGCCTTTTTTCGCAGTCACATGTGGGATCAAGTCATTACAGCTAGACCAGATGACGAAATCTCACGTTTTGTCGCCAAAAACCACCTGCGCGGAACTGGCCGTCAGCAATGACCGTCAGAAGAAGTTGTTTAAGACACAACAAAACATCACCATTGCGAGTTTAATATGGGTTCCGGTTGCGTCGAAAATAAACGTATAGCCTGAGTTACATCTAACTAACCAAGGCGTGTCTGTGGTATGTCGGGGCGTCCAGGGGTCGAGGTGTATTCTGGGTACAGGTCACATGTGTCGCCTTCCACAAACCGCCCCCAGAAATTTGCTGGCACGGCGAGAAACTGCTCAATCAACTGCGAGTATAAAATTATGGATTCAAAACAAGAATTGAACATGCAAATCATCGGTATTGATGCAAGACCACATACCTCGTCCGCCATCTTGGATTTTTTTATCCATAAAGTCTTCCATATGCAAAGTGTTCCATATGCATATGTTGGGTACATAAGAAGTGTAGTGGCATGAAAGGCACATTAACGGATGTACAGAATTTTACATGTTCTAGCTGCGGTACAGGTCAGGACAGGGAAACAAGGGATAATGTAAGAATTGGTGAAAATTCTCTGGAGTGCGTGGATAAATTTTGTTATCTCGGAGACTGTTAGGTACATGACTAGTGCAGGTGGCGGTGCAGATAGTAGGTCAGTGCGCAGAGTTCGATGTTTCGAGATCTACTGCCAACGCTGACAACTAGAGGATTATCGCTGAAGATGAAGGGTATATTGTATGACTCATGCGTACGAAGTATATTACTATATGGCTGTGAAACATGGGGAGCAAAGGAGGATGATATACGTAGGCTAGAATATACTGATCTAAGAATGATCAGGTGGATGTGTAGTGTAACACTTAAGGACCGCAAGTCATCGGATGAGCTACAGGTTTTTTTTAGTTAATATAAATTTTATTGAAAAAATATATTATAATAATACAAAATACATAATACTTGAAATGAATATACAATCAAATGCACGGGGAAGGCTAGGACTTAGTGATGTTAGGAAAGTGATTACTAGAAGCAGATTGAGGTGGTTTGGCCACATACAGAGGATGGATGAGGAAAAATGAAAGTGTGAGAGCTCAAAATGAGGAAAGTCGTGGACATGAGCGTGACTAGAAACAGGGAAAGAGGAAGACCAAGGATGACCTGGGATCAGGCGGTGAGATCGGACTTGCAGAGAAACGGTCTGAGTCGCGATCTTGCTTTAGACCGAAAAGCATGGAGGGCTGCTATCATGTAAACCCGGCTAACACATGCAAGCATGTAAAACGGCCGTAAAAATGTTTGATGACGATAAACACGATTTTACTAAACCACGTACCTCTAATTCGATCACGTAACGTTGGTACGTGTTTTTTTCTCATATGTTTTAGTACTATGTGAAGTAAGATACGTAATTTTTCGACAAAAATAATTCATAATTTTAAAAGCGAAGGATTTTCCTCTTTTTGGGACACTTCTAATTGGTCTAGATGTCCATGCTTTTAACACAATATCAAGAAAGGCCGACGAAAAAAAATCTGCAAACATTGTTTTGATAAACTACCATACGATCACCCATACCATACCATACACCATATACCCACCATACACACCCCGTCATACACACACCATGCATACCATACACCCATCGTACCATTATACACACCCTACCATATACCCATCATACCATACACCCACCCCACCATGTCATACACCCACTATACAATGCACATTTCATACCATATATCAATCCTATTATAATAGGAGGGTCGGTTTTTAATGTTGAAGAGTATATTAAAATATATTCTAAACTGATATACAACATATTTTCCGTCTTCAAAATTACATTATTATGGAAGAGTGTATGACGTACTCACATTGCACTGTTTAGGCAGGCAGGTCATCATATCGGTAGGGGCGGGGTTAGCGCTCGACGACCCGGCGATGGACATACCAAATATGGTGGCCAGGTTAGACGCCGGCATCATGCAGTCTCGACTCTCAGCAATCCTGTCAGGAACAATGTCAATATATAGAGATTATTACTCGATTGATTCGATATCGGGCTCAGGTAATATTGTACCGGTAGCTACTAGACTTGATATGGTTCGAGATATCGAATCAACCGAGTCATAACCTACTGTATATATCACTTACACCTAATGACCCAAGCGTGCTCAGTCTGTGTGTCACGTACTCGCCTATGGTCGTCCTTTCAAGTGTGCAAATTGCTTGCTAAAATCATAGATCTATAATAAAACACGGGATAAACAACTTGTTTTCTACCAAAATATGTTCTGCGCACATGCCGCTAACTCCAACAGCAGTAAAAAAAACGTCACGATTATTTACACGCAGCTAGTGCCTATACTCCCGTCGGAGTTTGGCGAAACGAGACACCAAAGTGTATGCCGAACGCATTTACGGAAATATTCGAGCGGAGTTGGCAGTCTTGGCAAAATATAAAGAAAAATTTGAGGGTCCAGTCTTAAGTGCAGGGTCGTATCACGGAGAAGTATGTAATATGATTAAGGTAGCACATACGTATTCAAACTAATTTCTAGGACATTGCTTGTGTAAAAACACTTTTAAAAGTGCATATATTTAAAGGTTATGGTACGATGGTTGAGATTTTTTGAAAATTTTCCAGTCCTGGTACTCAATTGCCGGCCTGTGTGAATAGGATAAAAAGCCGAGTTCAGTTGGCTCTGACTTGGTGGTCGATCGGCAGTCCCCTAATGATTTACCGACTGAGTATTGAGTAACACAAGAAAAAATGCCAGACAAGATTGGCATTTCTGTGATAACAATCATAACATGGCTCTTACAGTCCTTCTCAAACTCATGTTGCCATGGCACCCGTTTACATGTAGGCAGTCATGCTGCCTTGTCCAATGACACATAGACCCACAGCCTCTTTGAGGTACATGGTTTTGCATCGACAGTGATAATACTGTATTGATGATGTTGTTGTTCCTCTGGTGTGAAGGTAGCTTCATTTGCCAATGACAGTCATGAACATGCTGGTTTGTTGTAGATCTGTGAGTGAGCCAAAGGGCATGGTGTGAAGTGGCGGGAGTGGCGGCCAAATCTGCTTGCGTTGATTGGCGAAGTTAGGACATTCTCGGAGTATGTGTTGGAGAGTTTCTGGTTCATTTGGGCAGTAATAGGGACTCTGTACGCAGCCATTGCGATATAGGTGTGACTTTGTTGGTGCATGCTGTGCATCCGCAGTTGGAAAAGTCGTGACTGGTCTCGACGGGGGAGGGTGTTGATTGGGTCACGCGCATACTGTATTGATAATTACCGTTGTAAATGAAGGATGAGGTATGCGAGGGTGTCACGATTGGGCTGTGGTAGACAATTGACTACCGCGCACACCTGGTTCGTGGCTTCGGACTTGTGTGGGTGGTCTGTCGGTGAATAATGACATTACACATGTGAGAGAGTGTAAGAGAGAGATGGGGAGGGAGGGGAGAGGGATAGAGAGAGGATCGGAGAACAAAGAGAGTTGACTACCGCGCACACCTGGTTCGTGGCTTCTGACTTATGTGGGTGGTCTGGTGGTGAATACAGACATTACACATGTATGTATTTCTGTGTAGGAGGGAGGGATAAAGAGGGATTGGAGGGGGAGAGAGAGGTTGGGGAGAGGGTGAGAGTTGATGCTGAATGCAGTCATTACACATGTGAAAGTGAGATCAGAGTGAGATAGTGCGAGAGAGAGAGGGAGGGAGAGGGGGAGAGGGAGGGGGAGAGCAGTTGACTACAGCGCACACCTGGCTTGTAGCTTCTGACTTGTGTGGGTGGTCTGATGGTGAATAATGATATTACATATGTATAACATACGGTACAGAGAGGGATAGAGAGAGGAGGAGCGAGGGAGGGGGGATGGAGGGAGAGGAAGGGGGTGAGGGAGTATCTTATACTGCATCTTGAGTCAGATTGTTATAATGCATTCCTCAATTTATGGTATCATTGCACTGGTTTCTACAGAAGTCTTTGATATCTGATACACATATGTAATGTGAACAGCCAATCTACATAGGTTATTTAGTTTACATTATTCAAATTTTAGACCATTATACTGTATAAACTAACCAGCAGCTGTCATGAAGTCATGCCACAACTTGAAGGTGATCACCGGCTCCTTCAGCTTGAGAAGGAAATCTTTGAGGATCCCGCAGATTACGTGGATGTCACACACCAGAGACTGAAATCACACGTGTATGTGACGGTATGTCATATACAGGGTGGTCCAAAAGTTTGTATATAAAGGTACACAGCATATAACTAATACAAGATAATGAACATTATTATGTCATATATAGTTATGTACAGAAATAAATTATCCTACCAGTAAGCTACGGTCAAACATAAGCCAAACTACTGAGGTAAAATAGACACAAATAACGTCGTAATTGAAAAATAATCAATCAAAAGATATATCTAGGCAACTTACTGCATGTATCCGATGTTTTTATCATTCATAACAATGTACCTACAAACCAACGGCGGTGCAGTGGTACAACTGCAGTGCGCAGGACTCTAGTGTGAGAGGTCCTGGGCTCGATTCTCGGCGAGGGACCCAAACATCAAAATCTTTTTAGTATGTGGGGTTCAATTTCATGTTTCTGATACGAGATTTTACACAAATTACAAAATATGACATTTTATGATTGTAGTATGGGTATCAACTATTACAGAACTATGACCATGTTTTTTCCCGGATTTTTGTGTGTAAAAAGACAAATTCCAAAAATTGGTAGATACGAGGTTTTGCAGACTAGGCAACGATTTGATTTCCATACGACTGTATCAAGATAGCTCGCTCACCAGGTTGGGCAGACTCTTGCCGCGGTAGAATTTCTCTTTCAGTTCCCTGACTTGTTTATCTGATCTGTGAATGTAGAAAAAATACAAGTTTCACATTACTTTGCTTGATTTCAGGATGTCTCGATAAGGTGCAAGTCATTCTCATATCACCTTTTCGCATTTCTAGCGTCCCATAAGCCATGTACAACATAGTACTCATAAATAGCTCAGTGGTAGAGTGCTCGCCTACAGATCTCGGGGTTCCGAGTTCAAGCCTGGGCCGCGGCAAATGTTTGTGGCATTTTCCCTGAGTTTCTGTAATTCTGCTTGCCTCCACTAGATCAGTGGTTAAATTGAGCAGCTGGGGAGTGGGAACTGGGTAGCTTTAGTAGGAATTCTGATGGCTTCTTCGCTCTGCCTTTGCATCATGGTCGGTGGAAGATGGAAAAAATCTTGCCCACGTCCAGTGGTTTTCTCCATGTACTCCATTTTCTCCACCACCTCACATTCGGCCAGTTTAGACTGTAACTGTTCATAGCCGTGGCCAAGATGTCGCTGTCGATCAATCGTGCATACAGATACATGTGTCACTCATTGAGTGATCACTAGTCAGTCTACGACTCTACTGAGTAAAACGCCTGATATCTTAGTTTAAATACATCACCGTAGAGCGGTTGCTTCCTTTACCGTGTCCGGACTTTCAGATGTGGATTCTACCGGCCTTTTTCTTACCACAAAATTACACCTCCACAACCCACCTGCGGAGGGACCTCCGTGACATATAGCTCTGCGACATGGACCCTCACCAAAGCCATACAGAACCATCTAAACGCCTTCAACACCAATGACCTCCGTCGTATCCTGAGTGCCCGCTGGTTTGGCCACGTAATAAATGTCACAATACTCACACCAACCAACCCCGCAGACTACAACCATCCGTAAGTTTCGCCTTGTGCCTTTGCACCATGTCTGTCGCCTACCTCCTGGTACACAAACTGTTGATTTACTGATGTCCTTTCCCTAATGTTGGCCCCGACGGTGGGAAGACCCACTCTCCCATGGGCCGACCACTCCGACTAGATCGCGCGCAGCAGACACACAACTACCCATTGCTGATACAATGGTTGCTACGACAGACAGAATCGACACAAGAATGCTTGCTAGAGACGCTGATGGACAAAAGTCGTTGCTATACTTACAAACCGTAGTGAAGCGAAGTGGATGGACTTGCGTCAGTTTCAAACCAGTTCAAAAATCGCACCGTTACTACACCTGCCGTTCTAAACTGGGGGGAAGTGGGGCAGGTCTATCGATCGATGGTCATGACCTCTCGTGACCTTGTGCTACACAGGACGTAACCCGTCAAAACATGATAAAAGTGATCCGAATCGCTTCGCTTAATGATACGTTGCTATACTAGGGAAATAAAGCGAAGCGTGTCGGAGGGAAGTAAAGTGGTTTACTTTGTACCTGCTCCTGGAGGCGGTTGAAAATTGAACCAGTATCTTCCGCTTTATTTTAATAAGTATAGCAACGTTAAAAGACAACACAAGCTCCATAAGTCAAGGTATTCAAAAATATTGTTATTGTATCTGTAAAATTATGCAACATACCCGGCAACGCGATACAGTCCGACCTCCTGCAGCCCTCGACGCTCGATCTCGCAGATACAATGTACCTACAATATACGTGGTAGACAGTCACACATACAATATCAAATATACTGGTCAAAAAAAGAAACACGCCACCTAAAAAAATATAATATTGAAAGTGACGTGTTTCTTTTTTAACCAGCATACAAAACCACATACTGTACATAATGTAGTTACAATCCAACATGTTGCTCACCACGCTATTTTTGTTATTTCTCATATGATAATATAAGCAGATATGTGGCAAAAATAATTGTGCTCTAACCCAGTAGACATTGTAGCCTCAATAGCTCATGCTCAGGCAGGTGCGCGTTGGATTTGTAATCCTAAAGTCGTGGGTTCGATTCCCGACTGGTGCAGATTATTGAGATACTGTTGCCACACATATTGTCATTCGCATGGGATGTTAAACTGATGTGCGTGCAACTGGTAATACCTTAAATGTTTATTTAGGTAGCACTAAAACCACAACCTTTACATTTTTTGTCTCAAAGAATTGAAACTGTGAATACTGTATAAAATTGCGTTTTTAGTATAAGCAAAACATTTACCAAAAGCAATGTGTACAGGGATTTCTTGATATGAGCTCACGCTGTTTGCTTGGTTTTAATGGGGACCGTTACAGAAATTTCAACGAGGGAATCACAGCGAAGTATAGGGCCTATTGTCGGGGATTGATTGAGATATTTTATTTCGATCAAGCCCGTAAGGATATACGAAACATATTTACAAATATATAATTATTCTCTTAGTGCAGAAAATAATACAATAATAAACAGTAAGACTACAAAATCATATGCAAAAAAAAAAACCCCGAAGAAATTGGGGTAGCCGACTAGCCGTATTAGTCTGTACTAAAATATACACATATATGTGGCAACACACTTTAAAGACTAATTATAATTAAAAAAATAATGACGCTAAATACATAGAAGTAGTCTTTAAAGTGTGTTTCCGCATATTTGTGTAAAAAAACAATAATCGTGTAAGTAATGGAGAATGTTATACATTGAGACCTCACACTGTTTGCTTCGTTTTACCGGGCCCTCGCCTTCGTGGTTGTGGTGTGTGTGTTTTCGAGGCGTGTACCTAGCGTAGCTAATTTATGCCCCGGTCAGTCGCTTCGGACCACAAGTGGTCAAAGTACACGGATTACGACCTTAAAAATGGCATGGCCCGAAACTCTCTAAAAAGGAAGCACGATCCATCTGAACCCCAAAAGGGATCCAGACCATCCATGGACCACTAACAGAAATGAAAAAAGAGAAGCATTATTAAGCATTATATGCCAATACTACTTCTCTAACTCCTCGCCTTCGTTAAAACCGAGCAAGCTAATAAAATTTGCTTTGGATAATAAAGAAAATATGGAGTTTTTTTGCAAAGTATATATTACTAGTACATACCACGAGGGAAGGAACCATAGGCGAGGTGAGGGGGACAAAATCTGACAGCTTCCCCTGTAGGCAAATGTCATACACAGTTTTACAGTTACAATTGTGTCATATAGAGTCAAGGGGCACAAAATCTGACAGCTTCCCCTGTAGGCAAATGTCATACAGTTTTACAGTTACAATTGTGTGCTTAGAGTCAATCAATAGATTACTAGATACCATCATCGTCATCTGGTTTAAAAAGCAACTTACAGCAACTATGGATGTGGATAGGTCAATCGGCTAAAGCGTTGGACTATGCAGGGTCGTGGGTTCGAATCTCGGACTGTGCGATAGGCGTTTATCTGAAAATTTCCGAGTGACTTCTCGGTGTTCTGTGGGTGAGAGAGCACGTTTCCCCAGCCTCAGTTTACCAAGCCTGTAAAATTGGTACTGATCGTGCATAAACACAGGTTGTGTATAGGTCGGGAAGTAAAGCCGTGCATATAATTATTGTCCGTAAGTATACATTGTAAAGGGATCCTAGTTCATTAGATGCCTTGCTCACGTCTACCCTCGCACGGTTATGATGTAAGACCGACATTTGGCGGATCGTGAGGTCCTAAAATGCGCCATGTAAATGTCACTTTACTTTTTAATTTTGACAGACAGTTGGCAAATCGAGAGCGTTCGAAAGGTTTCACAATTACATTTTCACACAATCACACTTGCATGTCATTGGAGAAAAGCAAGGAAATTAATTATAACATTAATATTCCGATAGTCTGATACAAGAAATGACGGCAATGGTATTATGGTCAATATTAGTTATCAAAAAGTGGATACGCAAAGTTCATGTATGGTGTACATAAATGTCACCGTAAGTACGTCACATGTCGGAACCGAGCCACGACAATAAGTAACTTTCTTTATGAGCCTCGTGGTGTAGTGGTCAGTGCCGTGGCTTTTCCAACGAGAGGTCGCTGGTTCGAGCCCTACAAAAACCAGGGATTTTTTCCCAGGCTTTCCATCCGTCATTTGCGAGATT
>WNLI01060442.1:0-11145 GCA_025802215.1 Wirenia argentea
TGGGTGGTTCGACAGGAGATTGCTAGCGTCATGTGAGAAATGGCGACGGGCGATACGTTGGGTGGTAGATGCGGGGGCAGGGATTAGGGAGTTTGGCTGGGTGCATTTGGCGGACAGCGTGAGCAGGGCTTGTTCCCTTCGAAGTCTTGGAGGCGGGATACCAGAGAGCAACGGAAGGTAGGCGAGGGGAGTGGGGGTGATGGCCCCGGTGATAAGACGCATGCAGTCGTTTAGAGCTGTGTCAACGAGGTGGGTGTGGTGGCTGTGGGCCCACACAGGGCTGGCATACTCAGCGCTGGAGTAGACGAGGGCGAGGCCTGACGTTCGGAGGGTGTCGAAGCTGGCTCCCCAGTTGTTTCCAGCCAGGCATCGGAGGAGGTTTACCCTGGATGTGACCTTGGATGCGGTCTTTACTAGGTGATTTCGGAATGTGAGACTCCGGTCGAGGGTGATGCCCAGATACGTCGGTGTTGGGTCGTGGTGGAGCGTGACTCCATCCAGTTTAATCGACAGCTTCCTGTTGGCTAGGCGGTTAGCGAGGTGGAAGGAGGAGCAGACTGTCTTGGGTTTGCTCAGTTTTAGGTGCCACGATGAGTAGTAGCCGGATAGTCGAGAGAGGTCTGCTTCGAGGGTTTCTTCAATATCTTCAAAGGATTTCGCTGAGAATGTTAGGGCAGTATCGTCGGCATATATGTATGTGTTTGATGTGAGTGGAGGGGGGTCCGCTGTGTAGATGTTGAAGAGAACTGGTGCAAGTACCGAGCCTTGGGGGAGACCATTCCGTAGGTTCCTGCGCCTGCTTTTATCGCCAGTTGATGTCAGGAGGACGAAGGAGCGGCCCCGTATCATGGACATTATTAGCTGTACCATTTGAACATCTGGGATAGTGCGTAGGAGCTTTAGGTAGAGTCCTCTGTGCCATACTGTATCATACGCAGCGGTGAGGTCCACAAACACAGCACCAACTTTCTCCTTTTGCTGGAAAGATGTTTCTATGTCATTTACCAGACGGCAGATTTGGTCAGTGGTCGAGCGGCCTTGGCGGAAACCAGCCTGCTCAAACGGGAGCATATCTTCGACTGTTGGGTTGATGCGCGTTAAAACAACACGTTCCAGAAGTTTGAACACAACACACAGGAGTGAGATTGGGCGGTAACTCTTGGGATCGGTTGGTGGTTTCTTCGGTTTGAGGATGGCTGTTATGGTGGCAA
Organism: Wirenia argentea; assembly: GCA_025802215.1. Classification (NCBI taxonomy): domain Eukaryota; kingdom Metazoa; phylum Mollusca; class Solenogastres; order Pholidoskepia; family Gymnomeniidae; genus Wirenia; species Wirenia argentea. Next base: position 1,212 of record WNLI01060442.1, read on the forward strand.
GCTTCCATATGGCAGGTATGCGGCCAGTCTTTAGGCAGTTTGATAGGAACAGCTGCAGCCAGGTAGTCGCGAGTGTTCCCATGTTTTTGATGAATTCTGGGTGGATTTTGTCGGGGCCAGGTGCCTTGCCGTTCTTCAGGGTTGAGATGGCGTTGGTGAGTTCGGTCTTTGAAAGGGGCCTGGAGAGATCACTTGATGGTGGCTCGTCTTAATTTCTCTATTGACATCGTGCTGAAACTATAACTGTAACTAAGTGGTATATATTTAACTCATAATATTCAGATTTCTTTACATAATTGCATGCAATAATCTGATACCCACAGATCTCTCGAACATCTTTGAATCGTTTTTGCCCCAACTCTTATCGTACCCCAATCCCGTTGATCCCCTAAACGGCGACGCGGCAGCTCTATATCTTCACAAGCCAGAGGATTACAAGAAAAAAGTCTCAGGTGAGGCAAAAATTATCTATAATCTTTATTAATTTTCATTAATAAAATTAGTCTGCAGTTTTGTGGATGCAATTCCGAGGATGCGATTATATTACATTCTGTTTTATGAAAACAACGGTTGCTTGGAAATTTGATGGTCAATAAGAAAATGATGCTGATTTGTTTGTAACTATTAGAGTGGTAATGCGATATCCATGGTAACTGGTACTACACAACTTTCATATCGTCGGTGTAAATTGTGAAGTGTGAGTTGTACCCACGGTATGCAACGTATCAGGTGTCATTGGTTTGTGTAGAATCAGTTGCCATGGACATGTGGTATGACTTTGGTACTCTATTCAGTATTCGTAACTCAGAATTCAACATTCAAATTTTGAGGTGAAGCATACCTTGGTCCTTGAAACCAGATAGGCGGATACTTTATATTTCACACAGGTATACCTTTCTATGGAGACCCAGATGTGATGTATATCTGACAGAAATTTGTCAGAAAGTATGTTAAGTTCTGTTACAATGTACAACTACAAAATTCACCAATGTTTGAGAATGACATGCAATGTACGTGTAGGTGTGTTTTCATACGATGACCAAGTCCCGTATCTGTCGATATCTGTACTGCACAGACTAGAAGTGAGATACTAAAAAAGTAAACAAGTAAAGTGTGACATTTATATGCCACATTTTAGGATCTCGTGACCCGCAAAATATCGGTCTTGCATCATGGCCGTGCGAGGGAAGACGTGAGCAAAGCACCGAACGTACATCAGGCCCTCACTAGTCAAGGAAATTGTTTTATCATATTAATATGCAATAGAATACATGCAACAGCATTTTCATCCGAAATCATGCCATATCATTGCCAATTTGTGAGCAGATTACATAAAGAAATATGCAACAGAGGAAGCGTTGCGAGAGGCCGAACACCTCGACACATCCAGCGAGAGTTCGATGAGCGATTTCTCAGAAGACGAAGCCCAAGATATGGAATTATGACCGTAATACCCCACCTCCCCACCCTCCACTCCTCAGGGGAGGTCACTCTCATAAACATTTACGTGACCTACTTTTATGACCTAGATTCTCCAGCTTGGTAACCGTGACAACGGGATGGAGAACTCTGTCCCAGAAATAACAATTCTACACTACTTTTATTTTTTATTTCACGAAAACGCAGTTACATTTACGTGACCTACTTTTATGACCTAGATTCTCCAGCTTGGTAACCATGGCAACGGGATGGAGAACTCTGTCCCAGAAATGACACTTCTACACTACTTTTATTTTTTAACTGAGAAAGTATATCTCGTTAGCGATATGGGTATTTTAACTGTTTCGTGATTTTAATTTTATTTTTCTCTCTTTTTCTCAGCCATAAATAAGATATATTTGTTTTGTATTTTCAAGCGCAACATGGACATGTTCACAAGAAGTTATGTTATTTTAAATGTCCTATAATGTCCACATATAAGATACCTTTGTTTTCGTCATATTTGAACAAAATTTCAGTAATGTAGGCTACGTTTAATACTGTTATATAGTTATATGTAGGAATGAATGCTACCGCATGTGAAATTTATCAGATTCTGTCATTCATAAAATGTATCTTAATGTAAGTGAAGAAAACAAAGAAAGGTTAAATCCTAAACTTTGTACTGTAATACACAGACATATATACGAGGTTTGTCTAGTATTTCTAATTTCCAAATGGGAAAACAGGTTTTTTTTTACAATTTCCCATTGGCGGAGAATGGAGATATGTAAAATTTGTTCACATTGTGCAAAAGTGTATGATTCCGGATAGTGAACAAATCTCAAATTTTCAGGATTAATAATAATATTATTTGAAATTATGTTTTCAATTTACTGATACATTTAGCATTTTTACAAACCAACCATTGTGCACGACCCGAATGAAATAAAGTTTGACAGACTGAAAAATTTTAACAAAGATAAACATGGCAAAGTAGTGCCAGTATATTTATAATAATTTTGTTGTTTTCTATGGCTGTGCGAAGTACTCTGTATATTTTAATTTACATATTTATTTGTTATGACTGTAGACTGAAACAGTGACCAGTTCAGTGACTTTTATTTATTCGACGTAGAATTACGAACTTGAGAATCAAGGATTTTAAAATATCTGATTTGTCGGTGTTAATTTTAATGCAGCAAAAAAATAAATTTGTATAACGCGGGCAAAAAGTCGGGTGTTACAACCTCTCTGAACGGGGGAAATGGATTAATTTCAAATGTGTAGAAGGCTGTTTACAAATACTGAACATTTTCTAAAATATACTATGCGTCAAATGTTTTGTCGCATTGTGTCCCATTATAACGTTAAAAAATCATGTTTAGGCTACTAATCAATGCATATAATCTCTACTTCATACCATCAAATGTATCAAAACGTCAATGGAAAGAATAATTTTCCTTACTGACATTATTAGTTATTGTTCAGTACCGGGGTAGATACGGGATAGCATTGTTCCGAAGTCGATCGTATCTCCAGATGTCGCTTCGGCGGAGGGATGATATACGTTCGGCTAAGGGACGATGCTATCTTGTCTGTACTGAACAATGACAAATTTATCCGATCTTTCAACTGAGATGCGGAATATCATTAAAATCTGCATTATAAATACGATAGAATACACATTTCGTTTTCGTCGCGGGTAAAAACTCGAAAACCTCAACAATTACGTCATTGATATCCGCGCAGTAGACAATGGAATTTGGTGTTAAATGATATACGCTAATTTATTTTGTGTAATATTTGGTAGTAATTTCTGAAACGACTGCAAATTCCCACACAATGCCATTGTCACGTGATGGGTATGATACGAAAGTTGTGATATGGATTGCCTCGTTTTGAAACTCATATCACCCTTGTAAATCGACTATTTTTGATGTGATGCGACATCATATTTTTTAGCGGTTGACCAATCAAATAAGTGGAAATATCACAAAGATGGGATGATGTGTCTTATTTTTTGACGCATGGTATACACTATACAGTATAAAGCTGAAGCTTTTCAAGTGAAAAAGAAGTCCAAACCCTTTGGACTTAAATTTAGAAATCAAATAAATTTGCATGGATAGTTTTCTCACTACTAGAAGAATATTATACGGTAATTGAATTCAAAAATGCCTGTTAAATTTAATACTGACAAATCAGATCTTGTACATGTTGTAAATATAATATAAAATTTAGTCATACATGGGTTTGTCAAAGTGGTGATTTACATTTGAAGACTACATCAGTATTTTTTGCAGACACATATTTTTTTCAGTACCGATTTACCCCAAATTTGACAAACCCATGTGTATCTAAATTAGTATCATATGAAAACCGAAAATGTAAATAATGTATTTTAATGATGTTCACACTTAATAGTATATACCATTGTATTTAGTGCACTAGTGTATGTATAGTTCACCAATATTATACAATTGTTAGAGGGAAAATTGATTACGACTAACATATTTACATGTAACTTTTTTGTTTCTGTTTTTTTAAACAACCATGTATGATATATGTTATGGAAATATAATTTATTGAAGCATGTTTTAAAACATATAAACCAAAATTAGTGGACTAAATGAATTAGTATGAGATTTAGAATCTGACAATGCATTTTCTTGAGTTGAATATACGGTATATTTTCGACATTACGTTGTCATAGTCATAACTGAAACATACAAATATAACAATTATTATAAACAAATTATAATAGTTATGTTAACACATATTACAAAGATCAAGATATAAGTACTAAAGTAGAACAATAAGAATGACATAGGTTCGGAGATTAGAATGAATTCTAACTACAACCGAATGTTTTACAATACACAGAGAGGGAAAGTCAACGTGGCATAGACATAATTTTCCTGGCGTCTTAATTCTTTCCCTGTGATTTTCTATTGGTATTCCGGTTTAGACAGCAGCGACAAGCAACCTGTATCCCATAATCGGAGGCTGTACCTTGCGAGCAACAGCTTTGGAACACACCAAGCAGTATACAGGCCATATGGCCATGTAAAAGATCCATACACAAGTGTAGGAATGATGGCAGCAAACAACCGCAAACCATATGTCTGATTGCGGCCCAAAACAGATGCGAACAGGGAGACCAATGCAATGACCAGGAGCGCCCTCCACATCCACAGTACTTCACTTTCGAGGTATGCATTAGCTGCGATCGCGTGTTCCAAGCGACAAACCTTCCACCAAGCCACCATCGTCTCAAGAACAATTTGCTGGTATGCCTGTGGGACCCACTCAGCAGTTATACATTTGCTTGTGGCAGTCATGTAACTTTTGTTTGTGGCTAGTGCAAAGTGTTCTCATCTAAAGACAGGTTTTGTTCACCAACACTGTACACCTACCATCCTAATGTCATGTCCTGCTGTAGATCGACATGGACAAAATAACAGAAAATCTCCTGCGGCACCACCGGCCTGTCATAGATGAGGTGGTGGATGAGAGCGTTGCAGAGTATCACGCTACCGGGGTCTTGCCCAAGGATATTGTTCATAGGGTTGACCGCCGCATGAGTTAGTATAATAGACTCATTTTATTATTACAGTAAACTAATGTTTTAGCGAAAAAATTCTACGAGCGAGCGTTAATATTACTCACTACCACAAACTTGACCCTTCTACAAATTCACACGGTCATCTAGGAAGTTTGGAACTATACAAAAACAGTTTTTCGGAATGGATCCACCAACATAATCGAGGATAATTGAACATTTCCATTATTTGATGATTTATGGTGGTGATAAGTCCGGGGATCAAAAAATCGTGTTTCGTCTGGTGTGTATTTGTTGTGGTGTCCCTAGGCAAGGCATCTCATGTGACCGCCTCTGCTGACCCAGTTGTAGGAGTGGGTACCGATTGTGCATTATTCTCCTTAGATGGGATAAGCCTTGTTTGGGGAATACGGCTGTGCGATATTGTAAATGGGTACGCTTAGTCGCTAAAACTCATTAGCAGCGCCTTCCCTGTAGCACATTTTCCGGTAACGATGTAGACGCTTTTTCTTGACTTGCTGTATTAGATTAATGTGCGTCGTGTTAGTCTTTGGTGAATACAATCTTTTGTACATCTAACATCACGTTTCAGAAGCTAAAATGGAGCAACAGTCATCAAGCGGCGCCCACAGTCCACCAAAGGAACGAACGAGTAACAAGGCGAACAAGAAACATTCTGACAAACCGAGTAAAAAGTATAGCAAACAACAAAACAAGAAACAGAAGCCAGAATTATGATAGATGTTTATAGTTTATTCAGATAAATATACACTTAATTATGCCCGTATTTTAAGATTTAATTACAAATAATTATTTGTTTAAATTGTCAAATATAATTTTTCAAATTGTATTTGGCTAAATGGCTAAAATTGCAGAATAAGTGTGGTGAAGTTTCTTGAAGTTCGGACAACCATTGATTTTTGCATTCAGAATTTAAATTGAATATTTTGAAATTTTGGGCTTTTCATATTTCTCAATTTCAAGAGACTTCACCATAATAAATCATATTAAATTCCGCTTTAAAAAAATCAGTGCCTCCGACGGGATCTTCTGTTTCCCGGACAGATGCTCTACCAATTGAGCTATTGTCTCCGTAACTCAGTTGGTAGAGCATCTGTCTTGGAAACAGAAGGTCGCAGGTTCGGATCCCGTCGGAGGCACTGATTTTTTTCAGCGAAATTTAATATGATTAATTATTCTAAGCAATAGTCAATATGGCTTCCTCCACCTTACATTCACCATAATAATCCTATATGCCTGTATAACGTAATTATATACTGTTTAGAAAATTAAAAAGCCATGGAAATAACATCAGTTGCATAAAAGATGAAAAATACGAACATATCACAGAAGCAAGACCAGTTAAAACGAACGCATAAAAGTAGAAAATGCACATCGACTATTACAAATATCTACAAATAATATCAATACAGGAGAATAATTTTGTAAATACAGGCAAATTTTATCACAGACAAAACAGACCAGAAAACAAACATGTAAAATTAAACGGAGAAGAAATGCACCTAACTAGGCTATGAACTATGATAATACCGTAAATACAAAATAATAGGAACAAATAATACAGATTATTGTACACATATAAAAATATATAGTTTCTAACTACTATAAAATCTTGCATCAATTGCAACAATCATAATATATCGTCGGTATATCGCTGCAAAACCACGTAACTCGGTTTTTGGCAAAACAATTTGGGGGATTTTTTCATTCGACCTTTCTCGATATTGTGTTTAAAACACGGACCTCTAGATCAATAATAAGTGCCCAAAAACAGGAAACTTTTAAAATTATGAATTATTTTGTTGAAAAACCACGTACTGCAAACCACCCGTTTTGACGTAGTACTAAAACATAATTATGGAAAAACCACGTACGAGATTTAAGTGGTTGTTTTTCCTGGTACGTGGTTTGTGCATGAGGTACGTGGTTACTGTATATAAGAGTGTGTTTATGAAGAAAAAAATCAAGATGGCGGATGAGCTACGTATTATTGCATCGATACAGACGATATTCACATTCAACAAACGAATAAATGTGATAACAAACATGTATTCCTAAATATTAAAGCAGAATTGTGACGTTGATTTTGGATAATAGATTATACGCTGACGGAAAGAAAATTGTAATAATTCCATCCAATAATATCCTAGTTACGACGGTTTGAAATCCGAAAAAAAAATTACACAAAACTTTCTAAAATATCAACACCCAAGCCCATGGGCGATTAGTATATACAGTGGTAAAGTGATTACGACATCTACATGGTTACTGGTTCTACACAAACTTGTCAATCAAAATGTTTTTGTATCGTCGACAATGCCCAATGGGCGGGATGTACCCAATGTATGTAAATTATGACGAGTGGCTTGGTTTGTTTAGAACCACTTACCATGGAAATGACGTATGACTTGAGTACTCTATTAGAAGCAGCCTGCAGTTTTGATTTGCTTGAGAAACGTAGACATAACATGAGTTTTGATAGTGTTTTAATGAATATGCTTACATATACTTCAAACTTAAAACAACATTATGAAACCCAATATAAAGTTATAAACTATCGGTAAAGGAATTTTAACCCTGTTATAGCCTACACTGCGTAGATTCTTTAGTGATTTTTTCAAACCTAGCTAAATACGAGAGTCCCGTAAACTACAGAACAATATTTTTATAGGCCTATAAATTCGTTATCCAAATACAGTAATGACATATTGAAAAATTATAAACATGATACTGGACTTACACGAGAATGTACGTCGCTACGTTTCAACCGCCTTGTGTGGCTTTCATCAGGCGAATGACGCGCCACCGCCGTGACACGTCACACTCGAGGAATCTTGGTCACATGATATTGCAGATGGCGTGGAATTTTGCCAATCACCATGTCACTCTCACCATCCGCTGATACACAAACTGGGGGTTATTAAGAACACTGAACCACCGAGCCGACACCATCATCAGCGATCCGTCCGAAAAAGCGACTGAAAACACCCACATCGAAACTGCGCTCTCAAAATGTGGATATCCCAAGTGGGCATTTCAAAGGTCAAGAACGGGAACAAAATCAAAGCAAGAAAAGACACTATCGCCGTCAATTTCAAAACTCCCTCAGGAACCGCCTAGTCCATGTTAAAGACAAAACTCCATCGCATCATTTGCCTGATGAAAGCGCACGAGGCGGTTGAAACGTAGCGACGTATGTTCTTGTGTAAGTCCAGTATCATATTTATAATTTTTCAATATGATAAACAACTGGATGAATAATAATTTCCACGAACAGTAATGACACAATAAGCACAGTTTTTGGCTAGATTATGATTAGGCATAGCTACAGAGCATTCAACAACACACATGTCAACATTTCAGAATAATAAAAAATTATGATATTGAGCGTAAAGAACAGACAAAAGTCTGGATAACTATATAAATATTTCGGGTTTTGGCATATACAATAGGCTAATGTAACAAACTAACAAGGGATATGAAAATACATATAGGTAAATATAGCAATGTATTTAGAATAGATTCTATGGGTAAGTACAAAAATAAATAGGTAAATTTATGTGAAAATAAATAGGTAAATTACAATTACATAATATACAACATAAAAATATCACATACGCAGGATTCGAGATAACGTCATAAATAAATAGATACATACTTTACCATTCATTGTCAAATATGGATATTCCAGTAAGTTCAACAATTATTTTGATAATCACAAGAGGACGGAATAAAAGACGTTCAAAAGACACACCACCACTTTTGGTAAAGGAAATGGTTACACATTCATAAATAATAGTGAAATTTACTGATAAAATGCTCACAATAAAAGTAAAAAGTAAAGTGAAGTGCCAAACTTATATATCGCTTGTTAAATCAGATGTCACCAGCGGTAGATCGAGTTTCGCCGTGCCATAGACATCTGCGCGTAATAGCTGCACAAGTGCACGAGTACTGTCGAGTAGCGCAACCTTACTCCCCAACCCAGTCAAGTGAAGACAGTATACGATCAGTACCAATTTTGCAGGTTTGGGAAGGGACACAAGTTAATAAAGGTTTCATATTGAAGTACATTGACACGCAAGAACACGCTATTCCATTTGAAATTACCACACAACTGTTATTTGGTAATTTTATTTTGCATAACGTAAATTATTAACGTCAGATAATGACGCAACTTTTTGATGCTGACTGATCACCCCTGGGACTAATCGACGTCATACTTCGTGACCTTTTATGTGATTTAGATTTCTTACCTTCGTTAGAGGAAATACTTGCGACGTATGATTCCTTAAATTTCTTGAATCCTTCTTGATCTGTTTGTTCGAACGGCAATGACGTATTTAAATCGGTCGTATCCGGAAAATCGATCGCGTTTCGTAAATCTGGAGAGCTATGTGAATGGACAGTTGCGGATGGTTTCGGAATATTAAGCTTTAGGTTTTCGATTTGTCCGGCACTGCTCTCGAAACTGCTGTTTTTGCTTGATTGATCAAAGCTATCGCTGGTGGTTGTTGTCGTCGAAATGTTACTTCTGAAATTGCCGTTGTTGTCTGTGGTTGTTGCGTTGTTGTTGTTGTTAAATTCATGCATGAATTTATCTTTCTTCGTGGTGTTTTGATCGTCGCGGAGAAGAATTTTCGCCTCCAAGATGAGAGATTTCACGACACTTGTGGTGAAGGGATGTTGCGTGATGTAGGTGGCTCCGAACTCTAGCTTTACTCGATTCACTGGAAAATATTGCAGTAGGCTATATTTATGTAAAAGTTTATTTTACTCAACCTATTTTGACTCGCTAAGGTGACGTTTCGTCGCGTGACACGAGACTTATTCCGCCCAACTGACACACAGGCTTTATGGGAGGGATTACGCCATCGAGTGTCACTTAATTACCGCGCGGTGTCCATCATCAATGGTCTCGACAAGATG
>WNLI01060553.1:0-11143 GCA_025802215.1 Wirenia argentea
TTACTCATGTTTATAACATCTACTCAAGCACTCATACTCACTAATCATTTTATTTGTTACAATGCAACACTGTTAAAGTTACTGCTATCATAATAATATGGTATGGAAATCTATCACACCCATTCACAATCACGCCCGATCATGACGTGCATGCCGCAGAACACGCCAATTCACAACGTCAGATAAAAGATTATACCGTACACACTGTATATCGATCGATGTCTGCTGTCGTGCAATTGGTCGTTATTGTGTCATACACATTCCCACGGGTTTATGTAGATTGATGTATATGATAGATTTTTTACGTCATGTAATAATAATATGGCAGTTCATCTTCAAAGTTAAATCAAGTTTTTGGCTGGGTCTATACTTCGTAAACAATTTACAAAATATATCATTCAAAATTACTTGTCAGTAATATATACATTCTTCTTACAAAAAACAACTATGGTTGGTAACTCAACTATAATACTGTAATATTACATTTCGTTGTTACAACTAAAGTTTAAACCTATAAAATTAATATAGCAAATACAAAAACGAGAATGTATTGGTATGGTGTATGTCAACTGTTTAAGGTATAATAACAAATAAACTAATATAAATATATCTTCGTTGGTTAATTTAGCATAATGACGTGTAAATTTAGTGCACTATGACTCAATGTCCACTGATCGTTAAAAACTAATGGATGTCACTTAGAACTACTACAAATGTCAGCTAACAAGAATATTCTGTTGCAATCTCCAAATTACACTGGTCACCCTAACACATCAAATTAATCCTTTCCTTGCCAACTTCGACTAAAAGTCGAATTAATTACACTTGAAGAAGCAATAGCGAAAAGTCGTGTAATATTTGTTAAATTTTTCAAGCCTGGAATTAAACGGCAACACGGTGCTGAGGGCACAGGAGTCCTTCAGGAATGCTACTGCGCGGAGAATCAGTGTAGTTTATGTCGGTCGCATCCATGTTCTTTATTATCTTATCTCCACTAATGCTCAAGTCCAGTTTTATAAAGCCCAGATGGCAGATAGGCCCTATAGAGAGAAATATAAACAATTATTGTACCATCGTATTTCTATCCCCTAGTTGTAACAACTTGATTAATGTATGTAACACAATCATCTCCCTTTATGACACGAGCCATGATGACACACAATCATCTCCCTTTATGACACGAGCCATGATGACACACAATCATCTCCCTTTATGACACGAGTCATGATGACACACAATCATCTCCCTTTATGACATGAGTAATGATGATGTAACAACATAATAATCTCCCTTCATCACATCGAGTTATAAAATAATGTTGTAAAACATTATCTCCCGTTATCACATGAGTCATGGTGATGTAACATAATTATTTCCCTTTATCACACGAGTCACGATGTAACACATTATCTCCCTTTATCACATGAGTTATGGGGATGTAACACATTATTTCCCTTTATCACATGATGATGTTTGGCATGTTGTTCTCTACTGAACATGACAACATCCAGTGTGGTACATACAGATTTGGAATCACTAGTAGTGACACTACTAATAATAATTGTAATGGATAATTTGGAATACTCGAGAGACAAATTCTGACCGTCGGATAATGAATAATCGAATAACATAATACAGATAATAGTGTTGGATGATTAATGAGGACATGCTCAACTGGTCACCATAGGATTTTTATGGTACTAAAATATTGTTTTTGTCATAACCTGAGCTAGGGAGGGCGGCTCTGACTTGGACGGAATAGCCTACTGAAGGAGTGTGTGTAGATGTATGTGTAGGCCAGATGTATGTGTAGATGTGTAGGACAGATGTATGTAGATGATGTGTAGGCTAGATGTATGTGTAGATGTGTAGGCTAGATGTGTAGGCTAGATGTGTGTAGATGTGTAAGCTAAATGTATGTGATGGTTGTTAGTTGAATATCTCGGAAACAGTTTGGTCAATTTTCACACTTTTGGTATCAGTGAACTCGAATTCATGCGTACTCTTTATTTTAAGTGATTTTTGTATACAATGGGAAGTAACAGAAAATGCAAAATTACATACGTTCATTATTACCTCACTGTCTGTACTTTACAATCTAGAGCTGGCTAGGATTATAGTTTCATGTTCCTTATGTGTGGTTGAGAGGCCGGACGTTGCCTCACGGCTACTAGTGGGTGGTTGAGAGGCCGCTGGTTCATGGTTACTGCTGCGTGGTTGAGAGGCCATTCGCTGGTTTACGGTTACTGGTGGTTGGTTGAGATGTCGCGTGTTGGCTCATTGTTACTGCTGCGTGGTTGAGAGGCCATTCGCTGATTCATGGTTACTGGTGCGTGGTTGAGAGGCCATTTGCTGGTTTACGGTTACTGGTGGGTGGGTGCTTGAGATGTCGGGTGTTGGCTCATTGTTACTGTTGGGTGGTTGAGAGGCCATTCGCTGATTCATGGTTACTGGTGGGTGGTTGAGAGGCTGAACGCTGGCTCAAGGTTACTGGATGGGTGAGACGCTGCACGTTTGCTCGCGGTTACTGGTGGGTGGGTGAGAGGCCGCACTCCGCACGGCTCAGGGTTACTGGTGGCCGGTGGGTGGTTGAGAGGCCGCGCGTTGGCTCAAGGTTACTGGTGGGTGGTTGAGAGGCCGCGCGTTGGCTCAAGGTTATTGGTGGGTGGTTGAGAGGCCGCGCGTTGGCTCAAGGTTATTGGTGGGTGGTTGAGAGACCGCGTGTTGGCTCACGGTTACTGGTGGGTGGTTGAGTGACCGCACATTGGCTCACGGTTACTGGTGGGTGAGAGGACGCACGTTGGCTCACGGTTACTGGTGGGTGAGAGGACGCACGTTGGCTCACGTCACAGTTACTCGTGGGTGGGTGAGAGGCCGCACGTTCGCTCACAGTTACTCGTGGGTCGGTGAGAGGCGGCATGTCGGCTCACATCCGCTGGCTCAAGGTTACTGGTGGGTGGTTGAGAGGCCGCGCATTGGCTCAAGGTTACTGGTGGGTGATTAAGACGTTGCACAATGCACACTGGCTCATGGTTACTGGACCTACTGGTGGGTGTGTGACTGACGTGCATTGGGTCACAATTACGGATGGGTTTCTGTTCATGCGTCATGATCAGAGACACACCAATAAAATTTTCCGATATCTGGAGGTTGACTGGAACCTATGGCTCACCCTGGATGATATACATACTGTATACATTCTACAATTTCTATCGAGTGCTCAATCATACATTTTACAATCATGAGTTACATGTACAGTACACGCATCTGTACATATTGTATTTGTCCACATGCATAATCATCATTTCGCATAACAATACCATTACTGAATCTGATCTTTGGATGTATAGCTTGCATTATTAATGATCGTAATCTTTAGTAAACGCTGCTAAAGTAAAGATACATAGGGTCAAATGGGGTAATTTTGTAAATGTATTGCTATTACTACTCTAATTGCTATTATTGGTATTATTTCGTATACTAATTGCTATTATGCCGGTATGCCCTCAGGCTGCTAATTATATAAGTAGTCCAATGCAATAGTATATGACAGAATGGCCACACCTTTACGGCATATAAAATGTACAGTACATCCGCAGCAACCAACCGGAAGGATGTACGTATATGGCATTCTGACTGAAATACATGCAGCATTCCTCTATGATGGAGTTATTAGTGTACTGTAGGTAACTGGTAATGTTGATATATTGACGATTAATTTTATGATGTGGCCAGTAGCCTATATAATACCATTTTGCAGAAGTACGTGTATAATAATAAGGTCATTATAAGGTCATCATTGTCATAAATTATACAAGTTTTCTAAGTAGGCCTACATCTTAGTATCATGGTTTACTAAAACTAATGTAATATTCTTACGGAATTCAGCATTAAGAAGATTAGTAGGTTGCAATAATGGTTAATTAACAGTTAGGTATTTAGATTTACAATAAATATAAAACTGAATTTGACCATGTCTTCTAAAAGGAAGAAAACAATAGATTTGCTACTGTACATTCTTGTATACTTGTTAAGATTCCATACGATTACCGCAACAGTAACAGAGATACATAAAAGCGAGGGAACATTTACATCACGGAACCACCCAGGACTATACCCACCCAACACAGACGATACCGTCATTGTCCAAATGGACAGTCTACATCGGTTTGTGGTCACCATATCTCATTTATCGCTTGAATATTCCCCACAATGCAAAGCAGACTATTTAACGATATACCGGGGAGTAGACACTTCATACTACCTCATTGCGGGACCGCTTTGTGGAAAGCTTGGTGAAAAACGAAACAACGACGGATGTTTAAAAGAGACGGGAAAGAGAGACACTGGTAATGCAACGATGAACGGACTAATGTTTCAAGTTTCTGATAGAGGATTTAAGGTCAGGTTTGTGTCGGATAAGAACGTTGAATCCACTGGCTTTGTAGTTGACTACACATCCGAACCTGCGCCGTTAGAAGTCATCTGTAACGGAATGTTGTTGATACTTCCTCACATGGTTGGACCTCCACCAGTCGTGGTTGGACCACCAGTCATCGCTGCACCAGTCATGAAAAGAAGTTTCCATATTGAAATGTCTTCGATATTCATACAACGGGCGAATACATATCACGCAAATCTCAACTGTGAGTGGATTATTGGCAATATCGTTAGCGATGAACAATATTCGATGTTTATCAATGTATTATTTTTCTCCATTGAATATTCTGGTTCAAATTGTAGCAATGACAAAATGGAGATGTGGTCGATAGCGGATACATTGAGTACGAACAATGGTACTATCCAACCGTTGGCGACACTGTGTGGCTCGTTACATCCGTTTAACATGACTTTTGATAACGTTACTCAAGGAATACGTGTGACGTTCACGTCGAACGACAGATACAGCGAAGGAGGATTTCATTTATTGATAAAACGCATGCCAAAAACCCAACATAAACAACAAGTTTTGCATGAAATCAACGTGTCACATTCGATAGACAAGCTTACGTTGAGTGACATATCACATCTATGCCAGAATCCCTCATGTCACTACCACATAACTTTTGTATCAAAACCGGGGTACGGTATTCATCTCAAAATATCTAACGATTTGAACAGCAAAATCACCATTCATGATGGTCCAACATCAGAGTACCAGGTTATTAAATTTAAATACCGAGCTATCCAATCACGCGGCTTTTACCTAACGATCGTGTATGACGGCATAAACTTCAGTAACTCATCGTGGATAACATACACCAGACTTCTGTTGTTCTCCCCACGACTTTATGGCCTAGTGAACTGTCAAGCGAACGGGGCTAGTGACGGTGGTTTAACGGAAATTACCACGTTAAATCTAAAGATCAACGGAAGCGAAGACGGTTTTGAGGAGGTTTTCTATGAATATCCGACCATCCTTGGGGGCATAGGGGCCGGCATACCACCTAAAACCTATTCAGTTTACAACTACTTCTGTTACACCACAGTCACTGTACCACAGGGCTACGTTATCTCTGTAAATGTTAATGATATGGATTTCTCACATTCACACGTGAGTAACGACTGTCTCACTGAAGGCATCATTGTTTATGACGGTTCTCTCAATCCACACCACCGACTCGGTCCATTTTGTGAAACGGAAAAAGGATATCTGAGATCTGTGTTTGATCCATTATTGACGTCATCAAACCGAGCTTATATCATGTTGTACTCATACGCGAAAGTCGGTGAGAAACGACGACGTGATATCAACATTGACATCACTGCATCAAAATGTAAGGGGGTACATATTACACCGGCTAGCATGGGAAATGGTTCTTATTCAAGAACTGGACTAGAGATACAAGAAAATGAATTTAACGCACATAGTAGTATCAATGTTGATGTCCAAGCAATACAACATGAAGCACAATGTACTATGATTGTGTTTCACTCCAAATTTCAACAAATGCTTTATGAGTATCAGTTCATTGAGCAAAAAACCACAAAAGTAATCTTATACAAATATTTTTGGGGCTCGTCCGGTGAACCAGACGATATTGAAACTGATAAACAAATTTTGATGATATCTAACAGCGCAGAAATTATCAGCATAGGCAATAACGTCTCAGATACTAATCACTCAAATATTTGGACAGTAGGATTTACTAAAGTTGTCCTCGGTGACTTTAATGCAAAAATAGCAGCGTTCATTCACAAATGCCTGGACAATACAACCAAGTTGAATCAATTCCCGGGATTTATTTCTATCAATAAAAACATGATAAAATATGAGGCAGATGCAATGATCTATCCATGTGTCTTCTCTCTCGTGTCTCACACTATCGAGCAATGTGACAAGCCGCAGTATTTTGAAATATTCATCGAGGCCTTTCAGGGACGAAAGTTGGAAATAGAAGAAATAACGATGAGGCGGTGTATACGTGGTAACAGACGGATTACATTTAGACCTACTGACAATGTTATTAAAACTGAGTACGAAACAACGCGATACCGAACCACATATCAATCGATTACAGCATATTCTCTAAACATTAACTATTATCACGCAACAACTACACTAGTGGAGAAATTCGCGAAATACAACCACGGTCTTCTCAAAATTCACTACCAAATAAAACCGTATAAGAACATGCCGCGGATACTAACAAACACTCAGGGTTACACATTTCAATATGATAATCATCTATACATAATGGAAACAATCAACATCTTCATTGCGACCCAAATATTTCTAGAACATCCGTTTTCACAAGGCAGAGAAATGTGTAAGGCGCGAGGAGGCAACCTTCTGACAATTTCAACTACCGACGAACTTGAGGCCATTAAAACTCACTTAGCAACTGCTCCCATGAAACTGAATTGGCCCAATACTTTTCTTAGGAATGTTCACATGGAGAATTCCATAATGTTTCTTCTGGACATGCACAAGGTCACGAAATCGGTGAGTTACAGTTGTTAGACAGTGCTATTTACATTTACTTCCTGACCTATACATAACCTGTGTTTATGTATGATCAGTACCAATTTTACAGACTTGGTAAACTGTGGCTAGGGAAATGTACTCTCACCCACAAAACACCGAAAAATAACTCTAAACAATTTTCAGATAAAACGCTGATCGCACAGTCCGAGATTCAAACCCAATGAATAGTAGCCTCATGCTTTAGCCGACTATGAGTGACTAGTATATATATACCTTACAATGAGTGTCAGCGACTGGTGGCAGTGACTGGTGCCAATGAGTGACTGATGACATACACGTTACAGGATGTCACAGAGCAATGGCGGTGGGCGGATGGCAGCCCCACTATCAGTGACTGGTATGAGTGTCAATGACTTGTGCCCAGTGAATGTCACTGACTGGTGCCTAATGGGTGACTGATGACATACTGTTCACGTTACAGGATGTCTCGGAGAAATGGCAGTGGGTGGATGGTAGCCCCATCACCATCAGTGACTGGTATATACCTTACAATGAGTGTCAGCGACTGGTGCCAGTGACTGGTGCCAATGAGTGAGTGATGACATACTGTCCACGTTACAAGATGGCTGGGAGCAATGGCGGTGGGCGGATGGTAGCCCCATCACTACCAGTGACTGATATGCATGTCAGTGACTGGTGCCTAGTGAGTATCAGTGACTGGTGCCTAGTGAGTACCAGTGACTGGTGCCTAGTGAGTATCAATGACTGGTGCCTAGTGAGTATCAGTGACTGGTGCCTAGTGAGTATCAGTGACTGGTGCCTAGTGAGTATCAGTGACTGGTGCCTAGTGAGTACCAGTGACTGATGCCTAGTGAGTATTAGTGACTGGCGCCTAGTGAGTATCAGTGACTGGTGCCTAGTGAGTGTCAGTGACTGGTGCTGAGTGAATGTTAGTGACTGGTCCTAGTGACTGATGACATACATGTTACAGGATAGCTTGGAGCAATGACGGTGGGCGGATGGCACCACCATCACTACCAGTGACTGATATGAGTGTCAGTGACTGGTGCCTAAAGAGTGTCAGTGACTAGTGCCTAAAGAGTGACTGATGACACACATGTTACAGGATGGCTCGAAGCAATGGCGGTGGGCGGATGGCAGCTCCAGTACCATCAGTGACTGGTATTAGTGTCAGTGACTGGTGTCTAGTGAGTGTCAGTGACTGGTGCCTACTGACTGTCACTGCCAATGAGTGACTGATGACACACATGTTACAGGATGGCTCTGAGCAATGGCGGTGGACAGATGGCAGCCCCATCACTATCAGTGACTGGTATATACCTTACAACGTGGACAATTATGTAACAGAAGAAAACACCCGAAAGGTGAGTAACATTTAATCTAAGTATGTACCAAAATCTTGTCATATCGGTGAATTTTACATGAATGGATGGAAAATTATTTTCTATGAATCAAATATGACCAAGTGCGATGACTGGCTTCTAGTACCCAACTTACATGCATACCGAAAGTCATCATTACCAACACGGTCCGATAATCCCACGATATTGAAAAACGGTAAGACACACCTCTCAGCTAGACTCACTAGTCGCAACGACCCATTCGTTCTTTCCGTCGTGACCTATAGCTCTGTATCATGTACCCTCACCAAAGTCATGCAAAACAGACCAAATGCCTTCAACACTAAAGCCCTCTACCGCATCCTGAGTGTGCGCTGGTTTGACCATATAACAAATACCACAATACTCACCCGCACCAACCAACCACCACTACCATGCGCAAGCTCCGCCTTGGTGCCTTAATTCAGACATGTCTGTCGCCTACCTCCTGGTACAGATGAGGCTCTGGCCGCTACTACTGACAGAACTGAGAATGCTTGCTCGAGACGCTACGCGCACCACAATGAAAGCTACCTAAGTCAAGTAAGTCATTAATCACTAACGAATAGACTAGCGGTGGATCGTCCTGTGTCAGCCATTTTCCCGTGAAACCAGAAGCAAATTTGTGTTTTCAGTTAGGGAGGTTAGCTTGGACGGTCCAGCCAAACGCAGCCTACAACTGTGCATACATGACCATGTACCACCCTCGCCGTTCAACCAACTGGCAAACTATCAACTGTGACCACGTCAACAGGGAAGTCGTCAAAGATTTCTTGGTTCTTTGTAAAATTCCCAACAGTGTTCTTAAACGGAAAACTTCTAATATAAGAATGATGCTTGGGGGTATCATGAAAAATGTGAATTGGACTTATGTCGACGGTTTAACTAGATACCCTCAAATAACTAAAAACTCATCTAATAACATTGATGATGCTATTTATTTGTCCCCATATAAAACATACAAGTTCGATCAGTTAAGTAGAAATAGGAAGTGTCCTATGAATTGGATGTATATAAACGGTAAATGTTGGTTGATGTTACGAGGTGACGTCAAAGAAAGGCAGATTTATACCTTCGATTCAGCTAAAAATGATTGTTTGAGATATGGAGGGACAGTTGCGGATATTACCAATCTAACAATTGCCAAGATTTACATGACATATTCCCGACACTATGAATCATATGGTAATGTATGGATAACGTCCAACACAAATGAATCGTGTATTTCGTACAGGGTTAAACACGATTTGAATGAGTCGGAGCTAGATTTACTGGAGATACACGAGGGAAGTGATTGTACACGCATAGATACTGTACTGTTAGGAGATGTTGAGAACAAAGAGTTCTGGAGGTTCGATCATGCACAACAAGTATTATCAACATGGCATGTGTTCACTATTGGTGCGCGAGAGTTAGCGTATATCACTAAGGCGCCGCGAAGCGTGCTTTGTGTACGTGATACAGTTGCGATTCCCCAAACATGTCACCTTGGTTACTTCACATGTAGAAGTGATAACTCGTGTCTGTCCCATGATATGGTTTGCGACGGTTTTACTGACTGCAATCAGGGAGAAGATGAAGAGAACTGTGATATCGCAGATTACTACTTCACGTGTGAAAGCAGTGATCAGCGTGTTATCGTATCGAAATATTGTGATTTTGTTAGCGATTGCCGTGATGCGAGTGATGAGGAAAGATGCGTGTATCCACAGTGTTCTGACGCACAGTTCCGGTGTGATAACGGAGAATGTGTCGATGGAACAACGCGATGTAACGGTCAACTTGATGGATGTGTGGATCTGACCGATGAACGAGACTGCGAACAGCGGGAGAATTGCATCAACGGTTACGCGTGTGACGACGGTACATGTATTGCCAAAAATCGGGTAAACGACGGTAGAATAGACTGCGGAGACGGGAGCGATGAACCATACCTATACCGCAACACCAAGAACCTTGTGAATGTCGTGGATTATGTTGGGTGTTTAGCGGAAGAAGCACGATGTGATGATAGAAACGTCGGGTGTTTCAACAGAGGCGAAGCGTGTTTACTGCGATACGACGCCAATGGGGACATGACGGGATGTAGCAACGGGGCTCATTTATCCAACTGTTCTATGTTTGAGTGTCCGGGCTTTTACAAATGTCCCGAGTCATACTGTATCGATATAAAGCTGGTGTGTAACGGCGTACAGGACTGTCGATACGGTGAGGATGAAGCAGAATGCCATGACGTCAGATATCCGATGTTATATCGATGCGGAGGGAATCAAACTAATGCTATTGTTGGCGAAAGTATTTGTGACGGTAAATTTGACTGTGAACGTCAGAATAGCGATGAAAAGTACTGTAACCTACCAAATTGCCCTTACCCGTGCGTATGTTGGGGATACTACTATAATTGTGAAGGGACTGGTATGGATAACATAGGAAATGTTACATTTTCCATCTTTGCAAGAAGTATCAATCTAGGAAACAACAATCTTGGTGAAATCATTTATGATCGTTTTAATTTTTCTAGATATTCTTTTCTAGCAATTCTGCGATTGTCGCATAATTATATAGACCAGCTTTGGGCAGAAATGTTTGATAAATTGTACAATCTTATTACTCTTGATTTAAGTTATAATTCTTTCTCGGTATTACAGAAAGGCATGTTCAAACATCTGTGGAGATTGAAAAATCTAAAACTTGAAGGAAATATGATAACAACTCTGTCAGCAAATAACTTTGTCGGGTTGTCGATGATAGAAACACTAAACTTATCGAGGTTAGGTATTTCTGAAATAAGAGCGGGTTCATTTTTGGGACTACT
>WNLI01060775.1:0-11143 GCA_025802215.1 Wirenia argentea
AAATGCATACCCAGTCAATGCGCGGAATGATACAGGCCCATATCGTTGCATATGGATGCCACACACGTTGATGAATAGAATTTCAAGTAAAAAATGTATAATGTCCATACCATATGACAAAAATAATACATATAATAGGCGAGCGTTTCCTTTTTTGACTAGTATATATCAAAAAAGCCTATTTACTTGACTCATACATTCATGGTAACGCTGTTATCTCACTATACGCAACGTGCTAAACTATGCTTTTGAATGTTATATTATGCTTTTGAAAGTGCGTGTAATGTTCGTACGCAAAAAAAAATACGTCATGTAAGCCGTACCGAAAATGCATGTGTTTAGTAAATAGGCTTATTTGCCTATGCTAGTAGTTGGGTCCTATCGACATGCAAACTATACTATGAAGGTAACACTTTAAGTGATTTCATATGAAATCCATGTCTAATTGCTTTGCATTTTCCTCGAAATTTGTGATAGATATTTTTTTATTTAACAATATAAAAGGTAACTGTCCTTGTAAATAATAAACTGTAATTGTGTTGACCAACCAGGACATAACCGGCATACTTATGCCCTTACTTGACTCCAAACTTTTTACGGTTAGTAACGACCAGTTGAATGCGGGATATGTTCCACAAGTGTGAAGTGCCTCATTGTTTGTATGCATTATGGTTTTCAGCAGTTTTTTATCAGATAGTTTTCTAACTTTGTAAATCTTACCTTTTTATTCTGGCCTGTTATTTTAGATTCATTCACGCATCTATGCAGGAACAAATTGTAAAACGATGCATTTTCTTTACCGCAATAATTATTTCACTGAAAATTTCACACATCCAGATTACATAATCACACGCACATTTTAAAATCCATCGTGTCTTAGATCAGGCATCATGCATGTCCCGTAATCACAAATTATCATAATATGTTCAGCACACATTACCATATAATACTTTAGTATCGTAATTTTTTATTTCTTACTTTGTAGGTGTATTTTTATTAGAATTTTACAGGTTTTATTGTAATAATTAATGCATGATTATTAACTGCTTAGTTCAATAGTTTTTGCTTGGTTTTGAATGCCTTTCACAACAATTTTGTTTAATATTATTATAGTCTAATGCACGAGTTCAGGGTTTCTGATAAGATGACAAGATTACCAAGATAACCTACGTTTTTCATTGGACAGATAGAGGTATCATATAAAAGCAGACGAAAAACCGACACATAAAATGAAAATTGACCAATCGTCGCTTGGCAGAATAAGCATCAAGTGACCCGGAGAATGACCATTAAACCAATGATTTAAATGCGAAATCAAATTGTTTTTTCCGGGTTCTGATGCATTTTCGGCATGAATAAAATGTCGGATTGGTCCCGGACCAATTTTGCTAACTCTGAAATTGTGCATACAGTTGCTGTTTTATATCAATTATTTCTGCATAAGTATTATAATTTATAGATACTTTGTTTTGCCTAATTTATGGGAAATTAATCAGATTTTAATTATATGTCGTACTGCATCATATTTTAAAATGCTAAATTATTGTTACACACGAACATACAAAAATAAAATTGCGTTCTCTGTTCGCATTTAATCTATCGTCTGTAATGGTGCTGAAATAAATATATTGCAGCATGTTAGGTACAGAGATTAAAGCACAAAGTGCATGGGACAAATCTGCATGATATAGTAGTTTATCTTTCGGTCTTTTATACCAAATGATTATGTATTGAAGTACGTAATTATGGCATTATAGATTTCATTGTGAATGTTCATGTTGTAATGGTGCAATGTACCACTGCACAATCTTAAAGCACCAACATACAGAAAACACAGTTTAAATGCTTGTAAGTTGTAACTGACTTTCCTTTCACACAAGCTTCAGTGTACCAATACGGATTGGAAGTTAACAATCCTCGGACAGATTGCAGAGAAAAAAATATAACCATAGATCACGCTATTTGTGATGTGTGAATCTAACAGTCGATGTGCATGTTCATAGGCTGGCACATACCTTGGCTATGCACACTGTGCAGTGCAAAGGATAAAATATTAAATATGTCAGAAGATGCTTATAACAGTTCTCTCTCAGTAATGTTCATATAACAAATTTTAAGATATTTAATCAAGCAAGCTAGCTATTTAATCAAGATGCTTCGTACAATTTCATAATTATAATACAATTTTGTTATTGCATAATATGTTTTTACCAAAACGTATATTTGTAATTGTAAATATCCACAGCCTTCACGAGATGAGATCATAGCAGCCACAGCCTACCTGGAGCTGTTCATCTCAAAGATCACAGAACCCGTCCTTCTCAAAGCCTTCCTCAAGTTCATCCTTTCGGCGAAGTACGACGACGTCTTCATTTTGGATTCCCTCATAGCTCGAGTCAACAGCTCGTCAGCAGTTAGTTAAACAAATATATGTGAGCGAACTTGGCATGTGATTTAGGCTGAGGACCTGCAATTCCAAAGCTGTTACAAGTTTATCCTTTCGGCGAAGTACGATGACGTCTTCATTTTGGACTCCCTCATAGCTCGAGTCAACAGCTCCTCAGCCGTTAGTTTTGCATTAAAGTGATTAAACAAAAATATATGTATGCTAGCACTTAGACGGGGGAATGAATGTGCGAACTTGGCATGCGTTTTGGGCTTAGTACGTACCTGAAAAATACACACTCCAGCGCAGTTACAAGTTCATCCTTTCGGCAAAGTACGACGACGTCTTCATTTTGGATTCCCTCATAGCTCGAGTTAACAGCTCCTCAGCCGTTAGTTTTGCATTAAAGTGATTAAACAAAAATATGTGTATGCTAGCACTTAGACGGGGAAATGAATGAGCGAATGTTTTTTGGGCTTAGGACCTGCTAATACAGTACATACTCCAACGCAGTTACAAGTTCATTCTTTCAACAAAGTACGACGGCGTCTTCATTTTAGACTCCCTCATAGCTCGAGTCAATAGCTCATCAGTGGTTAGTTGGACATTAAATAAATTATGTGTATGCTAACACTTGGATGAGGGAATGAATGAGCGAACTTGCTTGTGTTTTGGGGTTAGGACATGTAAATACAGGAGACACTCAAAAGTTTTCCCCAAGTTCATCCTTTCGGCGAAGTACGATGAGGTCTTCATTTCGGATTCCCTCATAGCTCGAGTCAATAGTTCCTCAGCCGTTAGTTGTACATTAAACAAAAATATGTGTAAGCTAGCTCTTGATGGCGGAATGAATGAGCGAACTTGGCATGTGTTTTGGGCGTAGGACCTGCAAGCTCAAGTCAATTAGTTGTAGATGTTAAATAATTAAGTATACTAAGCTGGTGAGGGTGAATGATTTGGTGTGTGTATTAGGTAGGTTCAATAAATTCATATATTAGTGTAGGCCTACATTATTTTAAGACCCTAATGGTCTCCAAGTGATCTCGTATACAAGTGAAATGGATACTTTCGTGACGAGTCATGTGACGTCAGATTGAACGGTTTAATTTGAGGGTTTTGCAATAAGTCCGATCTGGCCTGTGTTATGAGGCTTAAAAGTTTGTTGTGTTTTTTCGTGGTGTTCCGTAGACAAGAACACATTTCCTATCCTCAGTTTACCAAGCCTGTAAAATTGGTACCGATCGTACATATTCCTCACCCGGGGTATTGTATTGCTTGGGAAGTAAAGCCATGCATATACTTATTAGAATTCAATGTACATTGTATGTTTGATGCTTCACTCACGTTTTCCCTCGCATGGGTACAATGTAAAACAGACATTTGGGAGATCAAGATATCTGATATGCAGCAAATTTCCAAGTACTTTTTAAAAAAATTGTGTACGTTGAACTGTACCCTGTTGCAGCTATGTGTAATGTCACTGAACCTATTTCAGGCGAAGCTATGTTTATACATCCTTGTCTAAGGCCATATAGACTGGTTTCTTTATTATGTTTAGCTTTTATACTTCATAAATTGTGTACACATTGATTATTGAACTATATATTGCAGCCATGTGTGATGTCACTGATCCTATTGCCTTGTCCAAGAATACATTGCTCAGTTTCTTACGTATTCAGATGTTATTCTCCATAAATTGTGTACGTTGAACTGTATATATTGCAGCTATGTGTGATGTCACTGAGCCTATTCCAGACAATCATCAACCTCAACTGTGAAGATGTCATGTTCCAACTTATATTCAAGTTAGTGATTTATACAGTATGAATCTTGTCTTGTTCAGTCAGTGATTGTAGGGGTACAGAATGTAGTCACTAATAAGGTACGATGACCAATTACTGTTAAGAATAAGTGTAGTGGTAACATGTCTGTGGTGGACATCACAATTATGTCACCGTGTCTGACCGAATCTTGGCACACCCAACACACGTCCTTGATAGTGTCGACATCTTATTTATTATCCAGAGTAAACTTAATTAGTGAAATGGCTGAGGAATTCAGGAATCCAAATTACAGTTACTGTACACCTCAATGGATGCCGTCATGGAAATTCCCATAATGATGGATTTCTTTTTCGAGTGTTTCCTTTATCTGGGCCTTCAGTTTACAAGTTAGTGATAAATACTATGGTCACATGCAGTAAAAACACCTTTATCCAGTATAGTGTTTACAGTGTAAATTTTTCGGATAGTGTTCATTCTGAGTGGATTATAGCTTACATTATAATCACATTCCCTATTAATAATTGAATAAAAAAATACTGGGGTATTTGTGGTAAAGGTCCAGCTGTAAAATTAGTAAAATATTAAGGTTATGAACAACGTGATTTCAAATCGCTATCATAAAATTCCATCGGCACACACAGGAATATTTGACGTTTCAGGTGAAGGTTTACTTTTGGCGCCTGTGAACCAATCTCATGTATACGCCTAATGTGTATATTAGTTTATTTTTCATTCATTTCCGTTAGGGAAAATGCATATTTGTACTTAATGCTGTATGCCTCAGGTACCTGATGCCGTGTAGTCACGTAATGGTGAGTCAGAGACGTGCCGTCAAGGAGCTCGATCTCTACAGCAAGTCGGCCAAGAACTTGTATCAATGGTTGTATAAATTACAGTACCTGATGCCATGTAGTCATGTAATGGTGTCAGCGGCGTGCTATCAAGGAGCTAGATCTCTACAGCAAGTCGGCCAAGACCTGGAGAAATGGTTGTATAAGTTGTATAAATTGTTGTATAAATTGCAGGTACCTGATACCATGTAGTCATGTGATGGTGAGTCAGCGACATGCGGTGAAAGAACTAGATCTATACAGCAAGTCGGCCAAGAAGTTGTATAAATTGTTGTATGAATCGTTGTATAAATGGTTGTATAAGTGGTATAAATTGTTGTATAAGTTGTATGAATTGTTGTATAAATTGTTGTATTAAGTTGTATAAATTGTTCTAAAGGAGCTCGATCTCTACAGCAAGTCATCCAAAAAGTTGTATAAATGGTTGTATAAGTTGTATCCCGCAGGTACCTGATGCCATGTAGTCATGTAATGGTGAGTCAGAGACGCGCCGTCAAGGAGCTCGATCTCTACAGCAAGTCGGCCAAGAACTTGTATAAATTGCTGTATACATTGGTGTATAAATTGTTGTATACATGGTTGTATAAATTGTTGTATAAATCCCACAGGTACCTGATGCCGTGTAGTCACGTAATGGTGAGTCAGAGACGCGCCGTCAAGGAGCTCGATCTCTACAGCAAGTCGGCCAAGAAGTTCTTGTGTTTGCGTCCGTCCGTTTGCGCACATTTGAATGACGATGAATCCGCTAACTTAACCCATAACTCCTCCATTAATTCACATTGGTAAGTAGAATATTATAATAATAATAATAGCCGAGTGTTTTATTCCGTGATGGAATATGATCACACCCTACTGTTGCATGCGTAAGTGCGACTCATTTTAAGGGAGTGCTACCCCAATATAGTTTGATTATGATATCAAAAGTTGTATTATCATAAGTTCTTGTGTTTACATTCGTCAGTTTGCATACACTAAAATGACGAGTCTACAAATATAAGACAAAATGTTTGCGTACTTTCGGTCGTCTGTTTGCTCACTGTGTGCTCACTTTATAGTCGTTTGAGTGCTTCCTTCTTCCTTGAGGTCATGAGTTTAATTCTTACAAAGATAGATTTTTGCTGAGCTTTCCACCCGCATTTGAGATTGCAACACAAACACAATTTTTTTTCCATTTATGAACCAAGTGAACCATAGCCAGAAGCCATTTGTTTATCTGGTTACAAAAGAATTACATTACTTTCTTTGTTTGTCTTTTCCTCAGGTCGAGCGACACCCTAGATTCCACTCACGCCACCCACCACTATCAACAACGTCAGTTACATGGCAATACACACAGTCCGACAACCTCCCATACTGTACACATGTCTCATACACTCATTTCCCCTACCCTTACCAACAGGTCAAGTGACTCCATCAGCCTAGACTCCTCTCTCACCCCTACAACCGCCATCAACAACAGTTTCATGGACTACTCCCTCAACACCTACATCCATCCATATACCTACAGTAGGCCTACCTAGCATGCAGTACACTCTCCTTTACCCATAAATCTACCCTTGCCCCCAGGTCAAGTGACTCCATCAGCCTAGACTCCACCCTCACCCCACCCACCTCTATCAACAACAGTTACATGGACTACTTAGACGACGCCCACTCCCGCATACGTAGCTGTGCCCAAGCCTGCCAAGGGTGGTCAGCACGGTATAACGGTGAAAACCCCGCCCACGATCTCAGTGGGAACACATCCATGTTTGATACATCCCAAGCACTTTCTGATAGCGTTTTTGAATCATCCAGAATGATCAACTCGTTACGGAATAGCACTTTTGATACCGATACACGATGTTATAGCGTTGCACGGAATTATAGCGTCACTGATGTCGATCTACAAAATACAAGTGCCATTGGTAGTGATGTACACAATATGAGTGTCATTGAGAGCGACTCTGTAAAACGTGGTTTGATTGATGGATACTTCAGTGAAAATAGAAATGAATTGTGTAACAACGTACCGGAATGTGGGAATAAAATAGAAGTCGTTCCCGTCGTACACAGAAAAAAGTCCAAACATTCTAGTGATGATGATAAACGATGTGATACCGACGTTTGTACGAGGAATTCAAATGATACGGAAACTATATCAACGTTAGATTCTAATACACATGATATAGCAACAACTATGTGTGATTCTACTCAAAATGCAAATAGTACGTCAGAACATAGTCAAAGTGATAGCGCACATATAGAACATAGTGAAAGTGATAGCGCACATGTTGAGAATTTAAGTGATAGTAGCAAACTTGATACAGGCGTAACGTTATTCAATGATGCTATTGAAAATGGCCAAACCGATACTCAAAGTGATAGTTTATGTTTGAACAGTACATTGGAAAATGATGTGACTGGTACGACTAGTGAAAGTGGGGAAAATTCAGTTGAAAACAAAACTGATTCAGAAACGTATAGTCTGTCCAGGCAGAGTAGTAAGTTTAGTGATGAAAGTAGCTTTCATATGACGAACCTACCACCGAACCGATATGAAATCAGTTTTGATTGCCGAGTTAGCGACAGTGATTTCGACAATGTCTATAATAATTCTACTTCCTCTAACTGTGATAGCATCCCTGATGACAGAAACATAGATGGTAAAACACTAGATGAACCGTATATTGTTGACGGACACATAGATGGAAAAAATCTAGATGAGCCGTATATTGATAGCGGAAACATAGACGAGAGAACTCTAGATGACAAAACTCTCGACCCGTATGTTGATGACACAAACATAGATAAAAGAAAAATAGATGACATAGATAAGAAAAAGATAGATGAACAAAATACAGATGACCTAGATAAAAGAAAGAAAGATGACATAGATAAAAGGAGAGATGAACAAAATACAGATGACATAGATAAGAAAAAGATAGATGAACAAAATACAGATGCCATAGACAAAAGAAAAATAGATGTCATATATGAGCAAAATAGAGATGACATAGATAAAAGAAAAATAGATGACATAACATTTAATGAGAACGATATCGATGAAAGTATCTTAGACAACAAAGTTGTATTCACATCAAGTCTTTGCGAATTCGAGCGATCAATGAACGATAGTTTTGACGTTTCCCAATGCAATAATCTTGACACGTTTATGCAGTATCTGAACACAGTCGACGTCAGTTTATCCAGTGTCCCGTCGTCATCATCAGATTGTGACATTGACAGCAGCATTCGTGAGCTTGATTCTATGCTCCACGACATTAGCATAAACAACGACACGTTTGTTGATTCGGAAGATTCAATTTCACAAAATGTAATGTTTTTGCGCAATGATAAACCGGTGCTAAACAAAAACGTCCATAGACTCGCAGGAGAAAACACCGTTAAAAACGGCAACAATTCGTCATTCATCGACATATCACAATTCGGCGATGCAAATTTAACACATTTACCAAAACCGTATCATAAAATCCTGGACAAACAAATTCTTAACACAACGAGTTTTGTCGTTATAGATTCACCTCGTCATAAACAAATCGAAATTGAAACAGACGATCTCGCGAAAAGTAGTGGCAACACCACCCCTACCAATGAAATCGCTGATGAATACGAGAATGAAATTAACCATAACAAAACCGATTCTCGGATTTCGAAATTATCAACCAATTACGATAGCCCGTTTGTTTCCAATACTGATCTCACATGTGACAGCCACACGAAAGTGTCCAATCAGACTTGTGATAGTAACGCCAGGAAAAGTTTGTCATTGAAGCCATATCAAGCATTGGTGGATGATTCCATAGTGTCGTTAACCAACTCCGGTAGAGGAACCTCGTTTATTCGTCCAGAAATTTCCAAAACCGATCCACCTTGCATAGGTAAGATATTACAATAGCCTCTTTTTTTCTATTTAAAAAAAGTAACCAAAAAGCGTAACATTTGTGCACCGCATTTTTTATATAATGCATGCACCAATGAGCCCTATACATGTATTGCATGGCCTAACTTCCCAACTGATGTTTACTCCATGATGGAGTAAGCATCTGTAGATGGAGTTTCCATCTACAGATGCACGAATATGCACGATCAGTATCGATGTCTTTAGGCGGGTCAACAGAGTGGGTGTGTTTTTATTTCATTTAGAATATAACATCCTTTTGTTTCATAATATATGAACTATACTATACTTTTTCTTCTATGGGATTTAACTTCCATATAGTGACCAAAAGATAGAACGCATGGAAACTGTAGTGCAACCAGATGTGATTTCTCTATCTACATGATATGTCTGAAATGCTCCAAGACCATTGTGCTGGGTGCCTTGCCAAGGACATTAAACAACTCAACCTCATACACTACTGCTTTACGGCATAAAATCAACATGGTATAACCCACAGCCTTTCGGATCGGAGAAGCCTGGATTCGAACTCACGACCGTCTGCTTTCAAAGCAGACACACTTCCAAATGAGCTATCCACTCATTAAATAAAATAAATAAAGTCTGTTCGCCAAACGAGCTAAGCATGTAGAACGGTCTATACATCAACCTCCTGCTCACCGATCTCATCTCCTGAATGCCTGCAACCCCAAGAACAATGTATTTTATCATAATATTTAATTAAATTCATCTAATATTATGTCCCAGGACCGTGCCTATCGTCTCTGTTCACGAAACTGGAGCTCATGATGCAGAACGGTCTATACGTCAACCTCCTGCTCAACGATATCATCTCGCATATTGCGTGCTATCCTCAAAAACAATGTACTAAGTTCAACATCATAATTTGTTATTTTCATCTAATATAGTGTCTCAGCCTCTCAGGACCATTCCTGTCGGCTCTGTTCGCCAAGCTCGAGCTGATGATGCAAAACGGTCTATACGTGAACCTCCGTCTCACCGATCTCATCTACTGAATCGCCCGATACCCCAAGAACAATTCCATAATATTTCATTAAATTCATCTAATGTCTTGTCCCAGGACCATTCCTGTCGGCTCTGTTCACAAAACTCGAGTTGATGATGCAGAACGGTTTGTACGTGAACCTCCTAACCGATCTTTCACATTCCCTGCTATCCCAAGAACAATATACTAGTTCTTAATGTTAATATTTACTGTAATTACATTCATGCAATGTGTCAGGACCTTTCCTGTCGGCTCATGTTCATGAAACTGGAGCTCATGATGTAGAACGGTCTGTATACATAAACCTCCTCCTCACCGATCTCATCTCCCGAATTGCCTGCTATCCCAAGAGCAATGTACTAGTTCTAAATCGTAATAATTATTTAAATTCATCTAATATCATGTCCCAGGACCGTTCCTATCGGCTCTGTTCACGAAACTAGAACTGATGATGCAGAACGGTTTGTACGTCAACCTCCTGCTCACCGATCTCATCTCCCGTATCGCCTGCTATCCCCAACCTCTCCTTCGCTCATTCCTACTCAGTCATAACCTTGTCTTCCAACCATCCGTCAAGTCTCTTGTACAAGTAAGTACAATAAATTATGTTAATCTATCGATATTTTCACTAATTTGATTGGTTATTTAAAGAACCAATCAGCCATACCAGCGAATTCTTCTCGAGGGAGCCAAGGTAGAGCGGGTGGAGGGATTTTGCTACTTGGGGCACTGGACATCGACAGTGAAGTGCAGGCATATATTATCTGGGCTTACCGGTCACGGGGCTGCTTGCTCAGATCTGTCATGGGGCACAAGCAAATACTGTATCGGCGTATCTGTTTGCACCAAGTGTAGGTTGTTTGCTGCTGTCATTCCGATTCTTGTCTACGGAGAAGAAACATGGCCGGTTTTAGACACCATACTGCATAAGCTTGATGTTTTCCAAAGCCGTTGCTTGCTACTGATATGGCGCATCGACTGGTGAGATCATGTTAGGACAGGATGATGATGTTCTGCATAGATCTAACCAGACTCCTCTCTCTGAGTTGGTCTGGAGTGCTTGGACATTAGTTACGGATGAGTGAGGAACGTATACCTAGACAGATTCTGAACTGGACCCCCATTGACCGTTTTTGAATCAGGTGGGGGGACGCGACCCTAGGAGATCTTCAGAGCTGCAGAATCTATTCTATGGTGGAGGCACAGAGAAGAGTT
>WNLI01060886.1:0-11141 GCA_025802215.1 Wirenia argentea
TCAGAGACCTCGACTTGAGGAGGCGTATAGATCTAACCAGGCTTCGCTCTGTGAGTTGGTTCAGAGACATCGATTTCGGATATAGGACACGTGCTACGGATGAGTGAGAAACCATGCGGCCAGTATCGAACAAGATGGGCAGTTGCGAGGCTGGTGGGTATACAGAGCTGCAATCCATGCATACATTATATGGATAATTAGGGGAGCAATAGGAGGCTATATATATGACTGGACAACGTACACACTGTAACCGATTACCAATCATGCATTGGCAGTATTCCATTCGAATCAAAATATCCCCAAATTGCACCACCAGATGTGCGGTTTCCAAGTGTCAAGAAGTGCATACAGATGCCAGTAAAAGGCAACAAGAATTGGGATCGCTGGGAGACGATAGCGTGCGACGAACATGATAGCAGACTTCGGGGAGCCTTTGCGTGCGAGGATTATGGTTAGTTTTAGCACGTTTGTGTCACAATTTTATCCCAGTTTTATGCCAATCGATGGACATTCATATGGTGAAAGGTCACGGAAGGCAAATATAACATAATTAGAAACACGTTGTTTACCATGGGGTTTGATTGAAGTGTTAACATTGTTTCGGTGGTTAGACAATGTTAATCCAACGTTATTTTTTGAAAGAGATTGTAATTTTAGAACGCGTGGTCATTCGCTCAAGTTTCTGAAACCAATGTCATGTCTGGATGTGAGGAAATTTTCATTCGAGAGACGCGCAATAAACGACTGTAAACGTTTGCCAGAATCTGCGAGAAATGTGAATGCCTTCAAAGGAGAAGACTAGTGGGTGAATATTGAATATCTCAAGTACAGAAGGGAGGAGCTAAAGTGCCAGAAAACTGGAACTTCCTCGACACCGGCTGAGCATGGCTCACGGGAGCGTTTGAGTGGCCCAGCCTGGACGTATATCACATAACTTACACTCTATAGGCCTAAGTAAAGTAAATATGTTGGAAACCGCGTGCATTCAGGTATAGGCTCACCGCTCGCGTGTATCTATATCATATGCAGCGTTCCGAATGTTTCAGACAAACCGACGCGTTGCCAAGATGATTATGTGAAGTATGAAGATAGATGTTTTCTGGTGAAAAGGTGCTTAGACAAAAACGACCCCGGTGCCGTGCCACCCAAGTTTGAGGTATGGTAAATATAACGTAATAATTTTTTTTTTTAAATTCTTTATTTATTTAAAAACAAATAAAAGAATAAAATACGCCGGAGTCAGTATTGACTCGTAGGCCTACAACCAATAGCCTAGTAATTTACATAATGTACAGGATATTTACATATAAATACTCCTTACACCTTATCCGAAGCGTATCTATACAGTACAGTATTTATGGGACGCACTCCGTTCGAAGTAATATCGAACATGACTGTAACATTGCCGTATACGCCAGCATACGTACATATACCGTAGTGAGCTTGCACGCTATAATATAGTCGATAGTTTTCTGGGAGACAGTATAAATGTATAATATCCATTTTGACATTCGATTTCCGAAAACAATGATGTAACATCATTGATTCATTGTATCCGGTAGCTCGTTAGAGCTATCGACGCTTATCAGTAGTCATCTAATAGACATGTCAATTTGGCTTTTTTTCGTGTGGACGTTTTGTAATTTGCTCCGCGAAAATTTGATTTTACTGAGTTTATAGATATCTTTTCGCGAACATCGTATACTCATGTGTAGAGCAAGATACGGAGAGTAATATAGAGTGGTTAGGTAGTGTGTACCGTGTACGGTTTAAGACAATAGCTGTCGAATTACTGTTCTCAAAAAGTTATTAGTGTTTGTGAGTAGTGCTATGTTTGTCGTTGTCGTACCTCGCTATTGTGATAATAATAGGACTGTACAAGCGAAGTGCTGTGTCGTGTTAGTTGTGTAGGCCTTTACATGTGACATTGTATTGTGTAGGCCCATACGTGTGACATTCTAGTGGCCCTAAGCATAGACCATTGGGATTTACGCGGGAACTTTTCTGACCTGGATTAAGGATATACGTCACAACCTGCCCCAACTGGAGTGAGTACAGCTTGTTTGTTTACAAACGGTCTACACACTATGAATACAAATGTATCGCCAATGTGCTGATATAAGTGGCATAGCGGATTCTGACCTCATTTCTGGACATAACCACCACGAATAAATACACAGAATGCCCCAACCGGCAACAACACGTACACGGAGCAGTACCCGGAAAGCTGGCGCTGGGGATGATAGTGCCAATACAAATACAATAAACACTCCCAAAACACCAAGCACACCCTCCACCCCTGTATCATCCACCACACCCATCGCACCAAAAACACCGAAACCACCTAACACCCCGAAACCACAAAACACACCGAACCCGCCTAACACACCAAATACACACCATCCCGGCATCCCATCAGAACCACAATCCGCAGTCACCAAACGCAAACAGCGAGGTTCAGGCGACTCTCCCGATGGTGATGAGCGCGATGCGAAACGCGATAGACTTATATCGGGTGATCGTGATGAGAGAACCAGTGATCAAACTGAACTGGATAGTGATATCGTGATATCCACGTATCTTGATGCGAACTCGGGTGAGCTACGAATGCAAGAGCGTGGTGGCGAATGGACGGTGATGAGTACGTTGTCCCAATCGGGTGCAGCGTCACAGGAACTCTTCACACCGGAAGTCGTTGTAATTCAAAGCGATGACGTTGTATCGGACACGCCGTTAATGACCTCTCTGTTAGGCGGCAGCGGCACGCCGAAATATGTCCCGGCGGGGTCAGTACTGTCCCCAGTAATGTCCCCAGTGATGTCCCCAGTTACATGTACGCTCAATCAGATACGCAACATGATACAGCTTGTGTCCCCAGGCCGTAACAATAACAACAATTGTGAGTTACAGAATGCTATACTTTCTGCGTTACAACAGTTGAATGAGAAATTCGTCGATTTAGCGTCGTTGAAAGCCGAAATGTCATCGATTGTTAAAACTGTGAACAACCTGCAGATGAACCATACATCGACGCGCGATCAGGTCAATGCCATTGACAACTCGGTTCGGAACACCTCCCAGAAGATTGCCGACGTAGAAGAGCGATTAGTTGTTGTCGACGAGTGTGTGAACCGCGAGTTTGTGGCCGTCCGCAAACAGGTACTGGAAACCGCTAACGAGTCCAAACGCTTGCAATCTAGAATCACGGACCTTGAAGATCAGATGACGCGTGTCTCAGATAAAATGGCGGACGTACGGGAAGCTTCGAATGATCTCAGTAAGCGTATTGATGAGAACAGTGATGAACTTACGGACGCTGACCGTTTCGACAGGTTAGAACAATATAGTAGACGCGAGATAATCAGGGTAACGAATATGCACGAAGAGCCGTATGAGACGAAGTATGACCTGCGAGAGAAATTTATATTCATGTGCGAAATGATTGGTTGCGACATGGACGCTGATGACATTTCGGTTCTCCATCGTGTGCCCGGGAGACGCGGTTCTACAGGCCCTCGACCTTTCCTCGTTCGGTTCACTAGGCGCGAGTCGTTGTTTGACATTCTCGACAAAAAGGTTTACCTCAGTGATACGCGATGCCATTACAGAGTATCCATCAACGAAGAACTCACGCCCCGTCGTTCGATGTTATTTCAGACGTGTAGGCGATCTGGACGTTGTCGTCGAGTTTACACAGCCAATGGTGCTATCAAATGCGAGGTGTCGACACCAGATATGCGCGGTGTACAAACATTGACTGTTGAAACCCCCAGTGATTTGGCGCAGATTGGGATAGATCCACATACGTTTGTTGAGCCCAAATTCCGTAAGCGATACCACCAGGACAATAGATCAGTAATAAATGACGGTTCCTCGGCTCGAGTCGACGGGCCAAATGCACAGTCCGTGAACGCGCCGACACAGTTGACTGAGTCTCAAACGCACCACAGCAACGATATAGATATGCGGACGAGTAGCGCGGACAATAGATCTACAACCGATATAGACACAACACAGACAGACGCGCATGTTGACCCAGTAACCGGACCCTGAGTCATTGACGCTGCTACGGCAGACGGTGACGTCAACAATGTTAACACTTTGAACGTGTGCTCAATAAATGTATGTGGTTTAGCGAGTAAATTATTAGCCCCAGATTTAGAACTGTATATATCAAAGTTTGATATAGTTTGCTTATGCGAGACAAAAACTGCCCATCTGGACATTATCAACCCTGATCATTTTGTTTGCTACCTTATACACAGATCAAAGTGTTTACGTAGATCTGGTGGCTTCGGTATATTAGTGAGCAATAGACTGGCTAGTCATGTAACCTGTGTGCACTCAAGCGAGACAGCTGTATGGCTAAAGCTTGACCAGCAGGTTTTAGGTTACAGTCTGGTGATTGGGTCAGTGTATGTACCGCCCACCAACTCTGACTACTCTAGTCTCGAACTATTTGATGATATAGAGGCAGACATTGTTAAGTTGAAGGGCGAAGGTCATACCAATTTCTGCCTACTGGGTGACCTAAATGGGCGCACAGCGCAGCTTAGTGACGTCATTGATAATGGTGCGGTGTTAGAAATGAACAGGTTAGGGGTGTTAGATGGTGACGTCATTGACATGTTGACAGACGAAGGTGATACATCTAACGGTGATATCACTGATGTCCTGCCTGACAGGGTGAATCAGGACCGTGTTGTCACCCCGTACGGGCGTAGGGTGGTAGAGCTATGCAAGACGCTGAGCATGGTTATATGTAACGGTCGTTACGGTAGAGACGGGGGAGTTGGGAGAGTGACGTGCAAGGACAGTAGTACGGTGGACTACGTGATCTGTTCACGGGGTATGTGTGCCTACGTCACTGATATCTACGTCGATGACTATGACCCGTCACTCTCCGATGTTCACTGTCCCGTCCATCTAGCGTTGGTGAGCAAAGTTGTTACTGAAAGTAATAACATTGCTGTAGCCAATGATGTAATACCGCCACCACCAGATTCTTGGACTGATTTTGAATTTGTTAAATGGGACCCTACTTGCTTGATAGACTATCGTGATCAGAATGATTTTAATATTTTGTTAGACGTAGAGGTATCGATAAATCAATATTTGGATGATACTTTAAGTGTTGGTCCCAATACCATAGATGACCTTGCCACTAGCATCGCCGAGGTCATTAAATGTTCATGTAAAAATGTAGGAATGTTAAAAAAATTCGCAGCGCGCACGAATTTGCAAAGTGAATCTAGGGGCATGAAAAAACCATGGTTTACTCGTGAGTGCAAAGTGGCAAGGTCAGCATATCTGAAAGCAAAGCGTTCATTCAAAAGTGATAGGCAGGCGCACTCATACCATCGTATGAAAGCATCGCACAGGTCATATCGTGCAATTGTAAAAAGGTACAAAAAGATTCACGATCAGAATATCATAGATGATCTGCGTGAAAATAAGTCAAGCAACCCCAGCGCTTTTTGGAAAATTATAAACAAGTGTTTCAATAGTAAGAAAAAAGTCCCGACAGTTGATGCTGTAACTTTTGCGGATCACCTTTCTGGTTTTCAGGGCGTTAGAAGCGAGGAAGTTTTCACTTCTGCTTCCAATGTATATGACACGTGTGACCAATTTTTGAATGAACGCTTCACAGAACAGGAAGTATATGGAGTAATTCGGAAGCTGAAGAATAATAAAGCATCAGGTCCAGACGGTATTGTAAATGAGTGTCTGAAAAACGCCCCGCCTGTTTTTATTAGGTGTATAACCGCGTTTTTCAATTTGATTTTGAAATGTGGTATAGTACCAGTTGAGTGGGCCTCTTGCTTTATTATTCCCATATATAAGGGCAAGGGAGAGAAGGCTGACCCAGATAGCTACCGAGGCGTGAGCCTCATCAGCCATCTGGGTAAAGCCTTCTCCTCCCTGGTCAACCATCGCCTCACCCAGTTTGTTGATGCCTACAGCATACTGGGTGAAGAGCAGGCTGGTTTTCGCCGTGAATACCAAACGTCAGATCATGTTTTTACCCTTAAGTCGCTCATAGATTTCTATTTGTCTAAATATAAACGATTATACTGTGCCTTTATAGACTACAAAAAAGCATTTGATACGATTGATCGCGAAATATTGTGGCTCAAATTACTCAACTATGGTATTAACGGTAGGTTGCTAGACTGCATCGTGTGTGTATATAGGTCGGTCAAATTGATTGTTAAAAGCAATGGCAGTCTATCACAGTCCTTTAATTGTTATTTAGGCGTACGCCAAGGAGACCAACTTTCCCCGCTGTTATACGCTCTCTATATAAATGATATGCGAGCAAGTCTAGTGGCATCGTATAGTGGTCTCACGGTCTTGGAATCGTGTAGTCAGGTATTGTGTGCGGAGACCGGGTCAAACTCAGCAGCCATTGGTGCTCACGATATGGCCATCCTCCTGTATGCTGACGACACAGCAATACTAGCTGAAAGTGCTGAAGAGCTTCAGAAGGCCCTTACTGCACTACAGGGTTACTGTGATGAGAACAAACTCACAATCAATGTTGACAAGAGCAAGGTGATGGTCTTCTCCCGAGGGTGCATTAGGAACCTGCCTCTCCTCTTCATTGGTGAGAACTCTGTGGAGGTAGTGAGAACTTTCACATATCTCGGCATTAAGTTCAATTACAATGGTAGATTTGAGGTCGCTCGGCAGGCACTCAAAGCACAGGGGCAGCGAGCCATGTTCGCTATACTGAGTAAGGCACGCTCCTTCTCACTTCCGGTGGACATTACACTGAAACTTTTCGATGCGTGTGTAGCTCCAATATTGCTATTTACGTCTGAGGTGTGGGGAGAGGACAATAACATTACTATAGAAGGGGTTCATCTTAGGTTCTGTAAATATATATTAGGGGTAAATATGAGCACGACGTCGAACATGGTTTATGGTGAGTTGGGCCGTCAGCCATTGGTGCTGACAATTAAATATTTCGCGATCAACTATTGGTTGAAACTATTGTATGGGAAGGTAAATAAACTGTCAAATAGACTCTATCAATTTTTGTGGCAGTCATATTGTACAAATTCGTATATCTCTTCGTGGATTTGCTTCGTAAAGCGTATCCTAGATGATTGTGGCCAGTCACATGTATGGAACGAGCAAGGTGTGGGCAACATACCACGCTTTAAATGTGAACTCCAACAAACGCTCTCTGATCAATTTCTCCAGACCTGGCACGCTGAGATATCTGATAGTGGTACGTGCAGAACGTACGTCCTCATTAAAGAGTCGATTAGGCTGGAACGATATCTCACGGATTTGCCTCCTAACTTAAAACGTGCACTATGTAGATTTCGTTGCTCTAACCATGCTCTCCCAATCGAGAAAGGTCGACACCACAATGTGCCACGTGAGCAACGGCTATGTACTTTGTGCGAGACCGCGGAGTTAGGAGACGAGTTCCACTACATTTTTGTCTGTCCTTATTTCAGGGATGAGCGTCTCTCTAAAATACCCCGATACTATAGAGACAGGCCTAATATGGATAAATGCAGAGAGCTGTTTGAGTGTTCGGGGTTAAAGTTACGAAATCTTGCTCGTTTCGTAAATGTGATTATTACTACAATTAATTAATTAATGCATGATTATTTATCAGCATAATATTGTCTGCTTTCAAATGTGTGTTAATATACTTTAAGGTGGTGCTTGTGCCTTAGTGTGTAGTCTGCGTGTCGGTGGGACCCAACTGATATGAAATATGCCGGTGTGCTCATAGGTCATTGCGCGCCAACATTACACGCACCTTTCAAAGGCATCGCCTATCATTACAGAACATCGTTTAGCGCGTTGCGTGTAGTGAAATATCGGCAAATAATGCTACATTCTTTGCCTGCAGGTACTGGTTGGACCCTATCGACATGTAGAGTGTACTTCCGAGGTACAGCCCCACCTTAAATATAATATAAAGTATATTGTAAATATTTGTGTAAATTTTCCATAACGCACCTGCGCAATTCACCCGTATGTTATTTATTGTGTCTTACTGATATTACAATATGAAATGTGTCAAAGTTTAGTATGCTATTTTTAAATTTGCAGTTTTTTCAATTGACAATATTTACGCCAGCAAAATTAGAAAATGTGCATTTACATTACTTGTGTAGGCACTAGGCAACACATTTTATTGTACGGTATACGTGTATAAAAAATTCAAAGCAAGTAGGGTGTAATTTGAGTATGGTATAGGCTATATGCATTATAGAGATGACCTATAATATGTATTTATTTCTTTATTTACTTTTATATTTGTTTTATACGCACTCGTATACAGTATGATTAATTAATCTAAATTGATCGAAAAGAGTATGTAGTCATCTCTATGTTCTATAGCATATACCATTTGTGAGTAGCTGCTTTTGTAGGTATATCTCGGCAAGCCGCTTCGGACCACAAGTGGTCAAAGTACACGGATTAGGACCCTAAAAATGGGGTGGCCAGAAACTTCCTAAAAGGAAGCACGATCTACGTGACACTGTATCCCTTTCGGTCAGGTTACATGACAGTTTATGGACGGTGACACTGCCTTGAAATGTGTCGCATCTGCACACGTCTCTCAAGGGTGTATACATATATAGCTGTCGCGCATGTGCAGTCTATTTCACCATTTTTTTTTACTAATCTGACAAGAATGAAAATGTTAGTATAGAGTTCTAGCATAGTGTAAACTTATGATCAAATTAATTTGAATTAGGTTACGTGAAAATGTATATTGTTAATATGAAACTAAGCTATCATAGCTATGTTGAATAGCCTACGCGCCGTTTATTGCTCGTATACACGGATACATACTCCACAATGTATATGTAGACTATAGTCGGGGTTTCCTTTTTATTGATAACGCCGTGTGGTTGAATGTCACACGTTTGTTATACCAACGATTACTATAAGCGGTGATGTTGCTCTAGGCGACAGACTGTCACTGGCTGTTCAGTGTTCATCGTACACGGATGACATTATGTAAATACACTAAAGCAAT
This sequence comes from Wirenia argentea, assembly GCA_025802215.1. Taxonomy (NCBI): domain Eukaryota; kingdom Metazoa; phylum Mollusca; class Solenogastres; order Pholidoskepia; family Gymnomeniidae; genus Wirenia; species Wirenia argentea. The sequence goes on from WNLI01060886.1 coordinate 9,017, forward strand.
ATATAGTAATGTTGATACACATAATAGAATTACGTAGACGGAATGTCGGAAAATTGGATTATATGTAGGCTTATCGGAATAACACTAAGTCTTTTTGGTTTTCTTCAATTGAGATATTATTTTCAAACCATGCAACGATGTAGCTACTTCGTTGTATGTTGGTGTAGTGTGGATGTGGTGTAGGACAGTGTACAATGCGATGTAGGGGGTTTGGGGTAGTGTGATATTATTATTGAGATGATGGGCGGTGTAGGGAGGTGTAGGGTGGGGCATCTACGTAGTGTGGTGTATGATGTTGAACTACGATGTATAGAGTGACTGTGTGGTGTAGTGCGGATTTGCAGAAACACCCGTTTGTGTAAAACACACGTAAACTTGTGTAAATCATACACCAAGCGTTGTACGAAATGATGACTATAAGCGGCGGTGTTGCTGTACTGTAGGTGACAGAATGTCACTGGCTGTAGTTCGTTCGGATCACAATCATTTACACACTAAAGCAATACAGCAATGCAAAATTTACATAATAGTAGATACAACGTCAACTATAGGGCCTAATATAATTCCGTAGACGGTTACTCTATAAACACCTTTTCATTTTTATGGAGATATTATTATGGCGCATATAATGTTGTATGGTGCAGCATGTCGGTGTAGGGCGGTGTGAAGGGTGGTGTATAACGGTGTATGATGGCATAGGGTGGTTTGGTGATGTAGGACGATGGTTTGTGGTTTAGTGTGGTCGAACGGTGTAGTACGGTGTAGGTGGTGTAACGCAGTGTAGTGTGACGTAGCGCAGTAGAGGGCGTGGTAGTGTGGTGTAGGTGGTGTATGTATATCGAGTAAAATAAACTAAAGCAATATAGAAATGTATAGACCATGTACAATACTCCAGAGGTGTTAATTTCGATTCTACCTCACTGGTACCGACCGTATCCGGTCGTCTCGAACAGTTGTTAGTGTGACCGCAATAATCATCTACTACAGCCATGGCAGTGGCGGATCCAGGGGGAGCACAGGGGGCACGTGCCCCCCCCCCCCGGGCAAATGAACTACTAATATTTTTAAATAAGGCCTTATTTTACTCGCATCACCAAAAATCAGTGATGCAACAGTATTATAAGTTACATAATTATCGGTTATTCTTGATTATGACGTATGAGACTTCGCTATTTATGAATCCTCCACTTCATGTCACGCCTACAGCCATATTTATACGCCTACAGACGGCTACAATTATCCATGTTCCAATGCCTATCATTATCTCAAAAAGGCAGTTGGTAATTAGAATACAGTAACTTGGAAGACATCCGTAGACTATGATCAATACCACGAAGTAGATAATTGGAATAGACTTATTCTCGGTTCATTAATCCATGATCCACCATGGACTATTACGGATAGCGGTACATAATTATGTATATGATTCATAATCTACTTACAGTTAGGCCTGCTGTAGCCCATGGACAGTAACTACTCGATCTAGAGTCTAGAGTAGTGATGATGATGATGATGATGATGATGATGATGCTGATGATGTATACCTCTCGGGTACCGACCGCCTCCGGTCGTCTCAGCAGTTGCTAGTGTGACCGCAATAATATCATCTATAGTCTAGTCATCAACCATACCGTAGTACAGCCATGCATCAGTTAGATCTATGCAAGTTATACATAATTATCGGTTATTCTTGATAATATTATGACGTATGCATGAGACTTCGTTATATATGACTCCTCTTCTTCATGTGACGCCTACAGTCATTATCCCCGCCTACATACTGCGACAATTATCCATGTACCAAGGTCTATCATTATCACAAAAAGGCAGTTGGTAATTAGACGGTTGAAAGCAACAAGCTGATACCTTATATATATATATAACATGTAGTGTGTCAGGTTGATGCATACAACCCCTCAATTAGAAGACAATTAGAAGACATGCGTAGACGATAATGATCAATACCATAATTGGATGTAGATAATAATTGGGATAGTCAGGATCACCGCTGCACGGAGATCCTGTAGGTCACATACGGGTTCTTTATCTTATTTACATTGACAGCGACAAAAATTACAGGCATGATGCCGAGTCATTTAATTTTTTGGCTTGTTTTTGTGACGTC